>PVJX010012084.1:0-51433 GCA_004027295.1 Dolichotis patagonum | reverse complement strand
AAAAAAAAAAAATAGTGACGCTGTTTATTCGAGAAAATAAAAGTAAAGTATGGGGGGAAAACTGGTTCTGCAGAGCGAGCTTGGGCCGAGTAAAGAGAAAAGGAGGGAAAAAGCAGAAGTAAAAAGTATCTGCTACCTCTAGGAAAAGTAACGTGGGCTATCATGGAAACTACAATAACTTTTTGTTTTAAGACAAGGTCTCACTATGCAGTTCAGGCTGGCCTTGAACTCATTTTGTAGCCCAAGCTGGTCTCAAACTTGCAGTGATCCTCCTGCCTCAGCCTCCCAAGTGCTGGGATTACAGACATGTGCCATCATGTCTATCTTTTTTTTAAAACACAGTAATTTTTGTGCCTGTATAGTTTTTATTGATGTAAATGGGGGAATTTCCCATCAGTTTTACTCATAGAACTTTTTTTTTTTTTTTTTTTTTGTACCAGGGATCGAACTCACGACCTCATACTTGCCAGGCAGACGCTTAGGCCACTGAGTTAAATCCCCAGCCCCACTCATAGAACTTTAAATAATAACTAATTAATGACAGTTATCAAGAGTACTGGGTATTTTAGAATTCTGTGTCCCGATAAGAGGGAAAGTATATACTAGTGCATTGCACCAACAAATGCCACTCAATTAGAATATCTTATTAAGCTCATATACATGAAAGTACTTTGACTTAGCTAACAGACAAACAAGAGATTCTGTATTTTTACATGCAGTAAATTATGCTGCATACTTTTAAAACTTTTTCTTAAAAGTCTTTGACTTAGGATCGAGGCAAACAATATGTATGCACTGCTGATGTTGACAGGGACTATGGAGATCTGTTAGACATTTGAAATAAACTCACCCACTCTTTGCCTCACCTGGGATAATTGTGGGTGGGAGCTGGTAAATTCAACATCACCCACTTGCCATTTTTACTTGGTCTTTCTTCTGACATAGCGTGCGTGGTATTTACTGTTAAGGGTAATGTTCCTTTTCGAAACAATACAAGAAAAACAGCCAGAAATTATAAGCCACCAGGGAGAAGTGGAGTACAGGTAAGAAGCCAGGGAACCTTAGCGCCTTTCATAGGAACCAATCTCCCCAGAGACTCAGCCCTCTGCCGTCTCTGTTTCCTTGTTTCCTCTCGAAGGTCCTGCTATGCTTTAGTCAGCAGAGTCCTGCTTTACCTCCTGTGGGCTATGCATGGGTAAGACAAAGGCAAACATCTAACCAGCTCAATCAGAAAACTATCAAATCATTTCAAATATGACTTCCATACACAGTCATGTTTTGTTTTGTTTTGGTTTTGGTGTCAGGAATCAAACACAGGGCCTCCAGCAGGCTAGAACAAATGCTCTATCACTAAGTTATTCTTTAAGTAATTCTTTCAAGAAGCTATAGAACAGCTATAGAGAGAGGAGCTAAATTATTGCAGGGAAAATTTAAGCAAGACATATAAAGAATTTCCGGGAGAAGACACTGATCATACACTGCAACTGAATACTGAGCAGGCCATAAGAGAGCTATTTAACATACTTTTAAATATTTATTAAAATATGACAGTCTATTTGTTGGATGACAATAGCAGTTTGACTACAGGCAAGGCTCTAGACCAATGGCTACTGGATCGAAAATGCTTTCTATAGGAGTGGGGGTGTGGCTCAGTGGTAGAGAATGTGCCGAGCACACATGACGCCCTGGCTTCAATATCCAATGCTTGAAAAAAAATCTACAGTCTATGATTATCTATGAAATACTTCTGATCTATCTTTAAGAGGCAGTGAAACAAATTCATGTTCATAAGAGATATTCTAGGCATAAAATACTTAAAGGTTGATGTACCTATAATTTTCAGCCCAATTGAACGTAAGAATCAATGGAACAATGCATTTCCCAAGCATATTAGATTCAAAAAAGAAAAATCACTTTTCCCACATCAGCAAGAATGCCTTGCATTCCTCAGATTTAAATGTATTCCAGTTTATTTTCTATTCATTTAGTCCTTTCATTTGCCAAAGAGTTGTCTTGTAAGACACCAAAAATGCATGAAATGAATGGATGCATAAATAAGTGTTGTATTATCATCTGATGGTATTTCTAATAGAGCAGAGAATAAATTATTGTATATTGTTTTTATTATATTTATAGAAAATGGGAATGTTTGAAGAACTCTGATATTAAAATGTCTTTATAAATATAGAGTACAAAGTTATATTTCACTTCTTTATGAAATTCTCAAACAGAAAGGAGTGTCATTTAAAAATTGAGTTTAGTCTATATGAGTTTCCTTTGTCATGTAACAGAAATTAATGAGTAAGCCATTTCACACATTTAACACATTTGAAGTCTAAACTTCTCTTTCTATCAGAAAGAAATATTCACAGTGCCTGCCTGGCACTTGCACACTTTGAGGTCATGACTTTGATCCCCTGTACCAAGGTGGGGGGGGGGGAAGAAGGAGGGAGGGAGAGGGAGAAAGAGAGAGAATTACTCTTTTTTTTTTTTTTTTTTGCTAAAGCACCTTGAATAAAGTAAACTTAAAACCAGGAACTCTGGCCTCTAAGCATCCTAAGTAATCCTATTTGTGAGCCCATTGAAGCTGGGTGTGTTCTTTGGTTTTAGTAATACTTGAGCTCAGCGGTGCTAAGCACAGATGAGGACAACATGATCTGTTAAGGCTTTGCTGGGAACCTGAGCTTCTCCACGTGGGACGAGTGCCTCCTGGCACTCAGAACATGGACTAAAGGGCTCAGAGCCACAGAGCCCACGTGCAGGTACAGAAGGAGCCATGCATGCCACAGGCAGGTCAAGAGTAGAAGCAGATCTCTGGGGCACAGCAGCCCAGTTCCTGTTCCCCACTGCGGCTCATTCCTTATCACTCCTTTTAATATCATGGTAGCATATGCTGTACTGAGACTTGCAGTGTGGCTGGATAAAGGAGGAGCCTTGTTCAGAGCTACTCAGAGAAATTCAGCTAAAACACTGAGCACTAACTGAAACCACCAGGAACAAGATTAAAGACTATAGGGGTACATAGTAAATGGGCCAGCTAACCCCTCCTCCATGACCTGTGATTAGAGAGGTGCAGGATGTTAGACAGCCTTGCACCTCGGGGATGTGCAGCCCCAGGCTTTCCCCATGCCAGGGGCAGCAGCAGAAAGACACCCCACAGCACCCAACCCATCTTGCCAGAGTAAGTTACTGACTACAGCAGAGGTGGGTGATGGACTTATAAAGCAATTAATTAATGGGAAGTTAGCACTCTACCTTGGGAGAGGAGTAAGAACTGGGACTGAGCAGCCTTGGACTGCAGAAGGAGCAGGGGACCAGACCATGTCACAGCATTCCACACCACCCTGCAACAAATGACCTAAGAGGACAGAGACTTGCCAGTGGAAGAGGAACACAGAAGGCTGAGCTAAAACCAGGAGGAAACACTGATGCATAGGTCTGGGAATAGCCCTGTCGGTGTCTGAAACAGCACAGCAAATGGGAGAGAGATGCCACCAAGAGAAACAGGGTAAGGAGTGAGAGGCTGCAAGGGGACATACGGCAAGTACTAGCTAAAAACTTTCACCATAGGCCCCCACAACTGGAGGCCAAGATCAGTCTAAAATCCAGCACAAACTCCACAGCAGGCTTGGCATTGTTATCCAGTAGTTTTGGACTCTTGGTGGACACCAGAGGAATTTTGTTTTTTATTTTATTTTATTTTATTTTATTTCTTCTTTCTTTGCTAGTTTATTTGCCTTTCCTTTTCCTTTTTTATTTTTGTCCTTTTACTGTAATTTTGCTGTACTCTTTTCATTTTCTTTACCCTTTTCCTCAATTACCTCTCTAGACTTTATCATATTTTCATATGACTGAATAGTCTTTCTAATTTTTCTGGTCACCTTTAATAATCCCTTGCTTATTCCTTCATTTTTCTTCCCTCTGCCCTCTAGTTTCCCAAAGTTTATGTGACCATCCTTCCTCCTCCATTCTGGCTTCTACTTTGTTTCTTTTCAGTTATATCTGTTTTATCCTCTACCCTTCTTAAATGTTCCCACCATACAGTAAAACCACTCACCAAGGGAAAACGCTTTGCATACTAGCTCCCAATTTATGATTGGTTCTGTTATATAACTGTAGATTGCTTCTCTGGTCAAAGGTACAAAATTAATAGCTACCACAGTTTGTCAGTTTCTAAACTGTGCTTGATGCTATTGTTATTGATAGTTAAACTACTTTAGCTGGGATGTCATATATGTTTTATCAGTATTTCTCACTTCTGTAACAAGTTCTAGGGTAATAATCTCAATACACCCTAGCACCAAAGGACTGGAGACTGAGCCAAACAGATACCAGCATCTCACTCTTAATTAATTTGGAAGGTAGGATCTTGGGACAGACACAAACCAAGAACCTCCTACACACAGAAGACATCCTCGAAGAGTAGACTTTTCCTAGAGAGGCCTTGATACTAGTAATAAAGCTACTTACTGCAAAAACTCACAAGAGTCAGCATGGAAAATAAAATAAAAACTTTTGAACTAGGAAATGACAAGACACAGAAGTAAAATGAAACCTCAGACCTCAGGCACACCCAAAGCAAGTCCAGGAGACAATGACATAGAGGAAAATGGAAGACACACATCTGAAATTTCTGAAATGATAGCAACTAAAGTAAAGAAATAAATCGATGAGGCTTTAGAAGAAATCGGATTAGAAATAATCTCTTGGGTAAAAAAAGAGATGTCAACATTGATAAAGGAATTTCTCAGCAAATCTAGATTAGAGATAGAATTAAAAAGTAGATGATGATGGGAAAAGGATGGAAACCATAAACGATCAATATAGGAAAGAAATAAATTGTATGAAACATTCAGACAGATATCCAGGAAATGAAAAATTCTGTTGAAAGGTGGCAAAGCCACTTGAACAAAACTGAAGATAGACTTTCAGACTTTGAAGACAGGATTGTGGCTAGTGATCATGAAAGGAAATATCTCTTAAAAATAACACAGGATCAGTAAATAATTCAACAGCAGCAAGGTGATGCAGAGAAAAACAATATGATTCACTGGTGTCAATGAAGAAAGCAGAAGTCAACACAAATGATATAAAAAACTATTTGCAGAAGTAATAGCAGAAAATTTCCCAAGCATGGGAAAAGAATCTGATACATAGATAATTATATCAGATAACATATTAAGGAAAGCCCATCAGAATCACAGCAGACTTCTCATCACAAACCCTCAAGTCAAGAAGAGTTTGGACTAAAGTATTTCGAGTCCTGAAAAAAACAAAATAAAACTTCCAATCCAGATTGATGTACCCTGCAAAATTATCTTCTAAAATTAGTGGAAAAAATGATACTTCCTTGAAAAAGAACAATTGAAATTTATGACCTTATGACCACCAAACCAACATTACAAAGGGTACTGACAGATATTATAGACACAGACAAAAATGACCAACAACAGAAAGAAACCATCAAGAGGACAAACTTTTAAACAGAGGGCAAAAGCAGAGAACCAACTGCAGGAAAATAACATGACAAAGATAAGCCAATACATATCTTTTATAACCATCACCTTTTGATTGGTGAATGACCTCCATTCACCAATCAAAAGAAAGATACTGGCAGAATGTATACAAATCCAACAATATGCTGTATACAAGAAACACATTTATTTAAAAAGAAATTCATAGACTAAAATTCAAAGGATGGAAAGCAATACTCTGCAGTAGGAACCCAGGAAAAAACAGAGGTAGAAATTCTGTTTGCAGACAATTTGAACTTCCAACCAAGAATGATCAAAAGAGATAAAGAATGTCACTAACTTGTTAGGGGAAAATTTGTGAGAAAGAGATAACAATCCTAAATATGTATGCACCAAACATAAAAACATTCAACTATATATGACAAATATTAATAGACATGAAAAGGCAAATGACACAATTGCAATAGCACAATTATAATGGGGGGACTTTAATACCCCACTGTTGCAATAACACAATTGTAATGGTGGGCCTTAATACCCCATTGTCACAAATATATAGAGCAACCAGACAACAAATCAGCAAAGACATAACAGAACTGAGTGAAACCTGTGAACAAATCGACCTAGTAGGTGTTTACGGTGTTCCATCCAGCACCATCAGAATACACATTCTTCTCATCTGCATGCAGGATGTTCTGTAAAATAGACCATATACTAGCCCATAGAACATGCTTAAGAAAATGCCAAAGAACTGAAATTATCCCATGTTTATTATCTGACCATAGTGCAATGAAATTGGAAATTAATGGCAAAAGAAATTGCAAAAATTCCATAAACTCATGGAAATTAAATAACACCTTCCAGAACAATCAGTGGGCCACAGGTGAAATTAAAGAAGAAATTAAACACTATCTACAATCAAATGAAAATGCAAATACAACATATTGGAACCTGTGGGATGCAGTGAAAGCAGTCCTAATAGGGAAATTTATAGCAGTGAACTCTCATATCAAAAAAATGGAATACAAGCAAATAAGCAATCTAATGCTACACCTCAAGCTTCTAGAAAAAGAAGAAGTCAAGCCCAAAGCCCACAGAAGGGAGGAAATTATAAAAATCAGAGCAGAAATTAATGAAACTGAGACTAAGAAAACAATACAAAGAATTAATGAAGAGTTTGTTTTTTGAAAGAATAAATAGCATTGATAAACCCCCTTGCCAACCTTATCAAAAAAAGGAAAGAAACACTCAAATTCATGCATTGAGGAATGAAAAGATAAAACCACTACAGATCCTGTAGAAATTCAGAGGATCATCAATATCTACTTCAAAAATATTTACTTTCATAGGATGGAAAATACAGAAGAAATAGATTCCTAGAAACGTATGAATTATCAAAGGTGAACCAAGAAGATGTAAAAATTCTGAATAATTCAAAAATGGTTAATGAAATTGAAAATATGATTGAAAACTTGTCAACAAAGAAAATCCCAAGTCATAATGGATTCACTACTGAATTCTATAAGAAATTTAAGGAAGATTTGATGTCAATGCTCTTCAGACTCTTTAATGAAATTGAAAGGGAAGCAATCCTCCTAACTCATTCCTAGGGCAAGTATTACCCTGACACCAAAACCAGAGAAAGACACAACAAAAAAGAGAACTACAGGTCAGTCTCTCTAATGAACATAGATGCAAAAATCCTCAATAAGATACTAGTAAACAGAATGCCACAAATCATCAAGAAGATTATATTCATGACCACATGGGATTCATTCTAGGGATGCAGGGATGGTTCAACATATGCAAATCAATAACTGTAATACACCATATCAACACAGCCAAGGACAAAATAATATGGTTATTTTTTAAAAAGTAAAAAAAAGCTTTTGAAAAAGTCTAATATTCATGATAAAACTCTACAGAAAATCAGAATAGATGGTTTTTACCTCAATCTGATAAAAGCCATCTATGATAAACCAACATCCAACATCATAATAAATGGATAGAAACTGAAAGCTTTCACTCTAAAATCAAAAATAAGACAAGGATGTCCACTATCACCACTCTTATTTACTCTAGCTCTGGAAACACTAGCCATAACAGTTAGACAAAAGAAAGAAACAAAAAGAATAAGGATAAGAAAGGAAGAAATTATCAATATTCACATGACACACTACATAGAGGTTATTCACATGATATGATACACTACATAGAGGACCCCAAAACTCCACCAAAAAACTTCTAGATTTATCAACCAAATTCAATGGCATAACTGGATACAAAATCAGCACTCAAAAATCAGTATCATTCCTGTCCACAAACAACAAACTCACTGAGAGTAATTAGGAAAACCACACCTTTCACAATAGCATCCAAAAAATGGAAATACTTAGGAATCGATCTAACAAAGGAAGTAAAAGATCTATATATTGAAAATTACAGTACTCTAAAAAAGGAGATCGAAGAGAATATCGAAAATGGAAAGATGTCCATTGCTTGTGGATAGGAAGAACCCACATTGTGTAAACAGCCATACTCCCAAAATTGTTATACAGATTTAATTCAATCCCAACCAATATACTATTAGAATACCTCACAGAACTAAAGAAAACATTTCTAAAGTTCATTTGGAACCAGAAAAGATCTAGAACAGCACAGTCAATCCTGGGCGACAAAGGCAAGACAGGAAACATCACAATCCCTAGCTTGAAATTATACTACAAAGCTATTGTGATAAAATCAGCATAGTACTGGCAAAAAAAAAACCCCACACACACAAAAAAATGAACAAACAAACATATCTGAGGGCCAGTGGAACAGATTAGAAGATGCAGACACAACTATAAACACACTCAGCCACCTTATCTTTGACAAAGGGGCCAAACATGTTCAGTGGAAGAAAGATAGCCTCTTTAGTAAATGGTGCTGAAAAACTGGCTGTCTACATGCTGAAGACTAAAACTAGACCCAGATCTATTACCATGCACTGAAGTCAAAATAGATGAAAATTTTAAATATTAAAACAGAAGCAGTAAATCAACTAGAAGACAGAGTGGGTAGTAATCTTGAAAACATAGGCGTACGTAGTGAGTTTGTGAACAAAACTCATATTGCATGGGAAATGCTTCAAAGAATCAACAACTGGTATCTTATTTATTTATTTAGGTACTGGGATCGAACTCATGACCTTGCACTTACCAGGTAAGCACTTGAGCTGCTGAGCTAAATCCTTGACCTGGAATCTTATCTTATTTAAAAGATTTTGTATGTCAAAAGAAATCACCAACACAGTGGAAAGACAACCCACCATGTGGGAAAAGATTTTTTAGTCAATTGTGCCTCACACAAAGGACTTCTATCTAGAACACATATTGAATTGAAAGCATCAGACCCCCAAATTCAGAAATGTCCAAAAATGGGCATTTGAGATTAATGAGCACTTCTCAGATGAAGAAATGCAAATGGCAAATAAATGTTTGAAAAAATACTCAACATCACTTGGTTATTCTTGAGCTACAAATTAAAACAGCACTGAAATTCCATCTTATCCCACAAAGAACGGCAACCATCCAGAAGTTAACCAATAACAAACGCTGTAGGGGCTGTGGGGAAAACAGAACCCTTCTGCACTACTGGTGGGAGTGAAGACTGGTGCAACTACCTTGGAAATCAATTGGAGATTGCTCAAAAAAACCTATGATTAGCCACATTTGACTTGGCTATTTCCCTTCTGGTTACCTACCCAGGAGAATTAGTGATATATGTCCACTCACGTTTATAGCAGCACAATTTATAGTAGCTAAATCTTGAAAACAACCTAAATGCCCAACAACTGAGGAATGGATAAAGATATGATCTTTTTATACAGTGGAATACTACTTGGCCATAAAGAAGGATAAGCGCAAGGCTTTTGTAGGTAAATGGAGGCAATTTGAGAACATGCTCATAAGTTAAATAAATCAGACTCACATATGTAAACATCAAATTGTTTCCTTGGTGTAAGAAATTGAAAGTGTAAATAAAGTCTAAAATGTACAATAGATATTGCAAAATATGAAGAAATTGTTTGAAGGGAAAAAGGACTTAGGTTGAGTGAAAAGGACAGCAGGGAGAAGAGAAAAAATGCAGGTGATTTATACTATTATTGTCTTTTAGTTTGTTCAAAAGAAAGGTTTGTGCTAATACAGTTGGAGAAATTTGTACACCTATATGTTTTACCCTGAGCAAGTACATTAAAGATATCAGTGTGAGGCCGGGGACATAGCTCAGTGGCACAACACCTGCCTGGCAAGCACGAAGTGATGAGTTCAGTTCCTGGTACAAAAAAAAAAGTAATGCATTAACTGTTGTTATCCTCCTATTATTTTATTGTGAAATTTTGCTTTATCTTTTTTCTATAAAATTAAAACTAAAAACAAAAGAAAAACATATGCCGTACCAGGGGTCACATGGGCTACTGGTGGCAGAGAGAGAGATTGTGGCAAGAAAAGATGAGCATAGTACTGTACTGGAGGCTCACATCCCCAATCCACCCAGGGAATGTGCCACTGGACCCCTGCTTTAGAGAGGGAAAAGCTACATTGTTTTCTCACCTTTCAGTACACTCCTAACCACCAGATGTGTGGGATTCCCCTCACGCAGTGAGCAGTGGTCCAGCAGACACCAACTGGGTCTCCTGTACCTCAGTTCTGACACCATCTACCTGGAGTTAGATCAAATCCCCCAGAGCGAGGTGATTCCATGTGACTGCCCCTGCTTCAGGTGCCAGTCATAAGTCCAGGTCCCCAGAACTTCTGACCAATCCGCTATAAATCAGAGGTCCCCAAGATCCCTATCTTAGGTCCAATTAGGTGGCTAGTGTGGCTCACAGAACGCAGGGAAACAATTTACTTGCATTTGCTAGTTTATGAAAAGGACATTACAGAGGATACAGATGAACGGCCAGATGGAACCACTGCACAAGGCAAGGTATGAAGGAAAAGAAATGAAGCCTCCAAGGCCCATCTGGGTGTCTCACCCTCCTGGGACCTCCACATGTTCAGAAACCAAGAATTCTCCAAATCCTAAAGATCAGGGATTATTTGGTGCCTATCACAGAGGCTGTCTCCCCTCTCTGGAAGATAGAGGAGAAATTTCTCATCACAGCTCGGTCTTTCCGGTGACCAGCCCTTATTCAAGAGCCCACCAAGAGTCATGTCATTAGAATACATAATGCACCTATGCCCCAGGAAACTCTAAGAAATTAAGATCTCGGCATCAGGAACCACAGGTCAGAAGTAACTATTAGATCAAAAGATGCTCCCAGTACCCCTATTGCTCAGAAAATTAAGAATTTTAGGAGCTATGTGCCAGGAAACCCCCCTCCCCACAGCTCTACTCACAAAAATGGGTCCAGTATTTCCTACATTAAGGAGCTAATGCAATGCTAGATGCAGGCATTGCTTGTACATCTCAAAAGTTACTGCCGACCGTTGGTACCTCCTTGATCTTAACGCACAGCTGCTGGATTAAAATACAATAGTCTTAAGGCTCAGTTCAGATACCTGTCTTTCTATTTGAAAATTCTAGGTATCTATGAGAGTTCCCTTTGATGGGTGTTTTTTCTTTGAGATTTTGGTTGTTTATTAAGTGCATTAAACACAAAGAAAGACAAAATAGCTTCAAGTTCAAGTCGCGGGTAGCTATTCATCTATGTTGGAAAAGTAACAGGAACACTTAGTTATGGTCATTTTAGTACAAAGAGCCTGAGATAAGTATTGATCTGAAATTATCTCACTTATTCATGTCGTGCTATTGTTTCAATTTATATTGGCCTGGATTTTCTTCGCTGAATTTTAATATTCACTGTTTACAGCTGTTTCATTGATTGTTCCTCGTTTGTTTTCCAGAAGGCAGATTCTTTTCAAAAGTACCTCATGAATCACTTTTACCTATTCTCTCATTCAGGGAGGATGTTATTTTCTAAGCATAGATGGGGAGGCACAATGTGTTCTCAATTCAAATGATATAAAATTGGCTGTGAGCCACTGCTCAACAGCCTCTCTCTCTCTCTCTCTCTCCTTCTCCCTCTCTCTTTTTGAACCTGGAATCGAACTTAGGACCTTGTACTTGTCAGGCAGGCGCTGTGCCACTGAGCTACATCCTGGGCTAAATTTCCATTTTTATATCTCTCCAAGGTTTTATAAAAGATAACCTCCTTTGAACAACAGCTTGGATTCCTGTTTCTCTTGCTAAATTGCAAATGACCTCTTAAAATTACTTATTTTCCATTTTTAGAAATATTTTGAGTTTGTCTAATTTTAATAATTCCTATATTTCATGAGAAATCTCCACTGAATCATGTTACCTAGGAATGGAGCAGCTGACAAATCCTTAAAATGTTAATTACTATTTATGAATGATAGTTCTCTTGAATGGCAGTTATAATCTGAGGCCTAAAGAGGAAGCCCAGCTGATTCGAGGGCAGTTAGTTGCATTTTCTGAAGCGGAGCAGGTCTTTGCTTGAGGGTTGGGGGTTTGCGCCTTGTCCTCCAGTGGGGTGTCTACAGATCAGGCCTCTCCGTGGGCAGGACTCCCTTTCACACAGCGTGGAGGGCTGCTTGTCCCAGGCCACATTATTACAGCAGGTCCATAGACAGAGATGCACCGCGCAATTACATCTGGCCAGGGATGAAGTGCATGCATCACCACTGTCCCCAAGGCTATGCCAGAGCTTTAAAAAATTCCTGTGGTCTCACAATGTCATACCTAGTTTACATCGTATCGCAGTCCATTATTCACAGGTTTTGGTTTGTTCTGTAAATAAACCTTCGGTGTTGCCAGTCTTGTAAAACATAGCACACACAACTATGTATAGTACATAATACACATACTGCTTTCCTTAATAAGTAGAAGGGGTACATGCTAAAATAGTAACATCTAGCACAGTACATAGAAACCAGTTGTTCCTTCATCTCAGTTGGTACAAGGGGTGATCAAAAACTGGTGACTTTAAAGGTTTTAAAAAATTTATTACAGTACAAGACACGTCTACTATTAATTCCCCTAAAAACTCCTCCTCCTCTCTTTGAACATTCTTATTCCACCATTCTTGCTACTTTCTGAAGTAGTTTTGGAAGCCCTCTTTTGTGAGTGTCTTTAATCATGTGGTCATTTCCTATATATCCTGAATTGAATCAAAATGGTGGCTTTTCATGGTTATTTTGACTTTGGGGATGAGGCAGAAGTCACATGATGCCAGATCTGGTGGATGAGGACACACCATGATGTATTTATTTGACAAGAATTTCCAAAAATGTTTTGAACAAATTCAGGATATGGAAACAACCACAAAAAGATACTTACAAAAGAATTCCAGAACTGCTTCAGAAAGAAAGTGGCAACCACAGTAAGTGTGTTTACAGCAGGGGAGAATATTTTGAGAGAGTTTGACAATGTTTTCTACAGTAATACATTTTTAAAAATTTTACTTTAACTATCCACCATAATTTTTTTTATCACAGCTTATATTTTCAAACTATTTCCTATGTTTAAATAATATGTTCACTTTGGGGGACAAAGTTGTAATCCAATTGTAACATTTTCCCCAGTAGTTGTGTCCTTTAGTTTCTGTGAGCCATATTTCAAGATGGGGAACACGACTAGTAATTTACCAGCCTGCCTGAAAGAGGTAGGGGTAGTGAACAGATTTCTCAGATAACACATAACATCCTTCAAAAGAGTTAATAATGGCTGTTAATGGCTCTGCACCTACTCCCCTCAAAGATAGGAGCAAGAACTTGTAGGATACAAAATGTCATTCAAAGGAAATCAAGATGAAGTAATTTATTTTGGATACATACTGCATTTGTGAAATAGAATACTGAATTTTGGTAATGCCATACAAAATTCTGATGGAATAGTCTGGGTTAGGGTGTAAGACTCAGTGCTAGTCTGATGTTTAGGAAACGAGTTTTTGCATGGAATGTTGGTTGATTGCATTGTATTTTGTAGAAGAGGAGGCCCTACATTTTGAAAGATTGTCTTTGGAGCTTCACAGCATAAAAAAGAAAATAACAGATTTTATAGTGTTACAAGTAGTAATGAGAGGCAGAAATTCCCAGATATGACTGACATACTTTTAGTGTCATATTATGCCATAACAAACAGAATAACAATTTGCAGCTCTAATTTCAGCTCCATACCATGCTGGGCATCATGCCCTACAACCATGGAGTTAATAGAGTCTGTGTGATATATTAATCAGGGACACCCCACGGTAGCAGACAGCCAGCTGTTCAGCAGGTTCCTAGGACCTAGCAGATGGCCCACCGTTCAAACGCATTGCAACACCTGTTCTTCAGGAGACTCTTAACCTGGCCTTTTCCTAAACCCAATGAACCTTCTTTCAAAGATATGTGGAAGTCACTATATGATTGTGTACACAGAAAGACAAGTCTTCCTTGGAGGTCAGAGAGGCATGGACATGGGGGAATGTTTTTGATCCCAAATAGTAAATAAATGGAAATAAATAAAATGAAGGGGAAAGAGAGAAAGGGGGGGGTGGCTCCCCACCACTGCCCTCTGCTCACTGAACGATGTGCTTTGCAGCTGGGACAACAGCAGACTCTGTTGGACAATTCAATTAGCCCTGCATATGGCCACTCATGAGCCAGGTGCTGAATCACCTTTAACCTAAAAGGCAGCCAAATTGTCCTGGAGAAACAGTTAATGTCAATCCGTAGCCCATTTAAGGTGATTTAGGCAGCAAAATCTTAAGATGAAAATATTTAATTGGTTTTTTAAAAAGTCCTTTCTGAGACTAGGTCATTAAAATAAAGGTCTTGGAGTTTCATCTTATTGACCACAGTACAAGTTTGTACACTCCGATATGTTATCCACAGTGGCATAAATGAAAGAGCAAGTTACGGGTCTCTGAGATATTTTTGACCATAAAGAGCACTAGGGAGGATAAACTGGGATTGAGGCAAAAGTCATATACTTGAAAATCTCTTGGACTTTCTCTTTAAATTTTAGAATCCTTCTTCTGCAACCTGTGCATATAGATTCTTCCTATAAACGAAATTTAAAAACATTGTAGTATATTTCAGTGATGATTTGAAAGGTCATGGTTAGGTCAGTAATTAATTGTTTAAGCACTGTGTTATTCGTGTTGAAAATGTTTTCTACTTTTATTTCTGAATCCTTTAAAGTTCATTGAATTAATATTCTTTTTGTAGTTTTGGGGTGTTCCCCATGTATCTTTGATATTTAACCTGGTTAATTTGTGCTTGGTCACAACAGCGGGTTGAATTCTGTAGTACTTGTTCTCTCTAGAATGCTATTTCAAGAGATGTTAAATATGCCCAGGCTTTGATGACCAGCTCAAATGTGAATGCTGTTAGTATTGACGAAGAATCTGGCAGTCATTACCTGGACAGTTAGGCTTTATTGCTACATTCTTCTTTTGTAAAACAAACCACTGGTAATTACTTTTCATACCTATTTTGCTTCTAATTACTGTTCAGTTTTTCAAAAGTTAAAGAATATCAATTAAACCTGGTATACCTGTGATCCCAGCACTCAGGAAGCTGAGGCAGGAGGATCACTGTGTGTTGAGGCCAGCCTGAAACAAGACTCTGTCTCAAAAATCTAAACAAACAAAAAGCAAGGAAAAGAAGATGGGGGAGAGAGAGAGAGAGCAAGAGAGAGAGCGAGAGAGAGAGCGAGAGAGCGAGAGAGCGAGCATTTTTATGATGGTTAAAAATATTCTCTGCTGGTTTTCAGTATATTATTCTGTGTGTTCCCACATTATATATTTCCTTTTCACAAGACTTCAGAATTTGCCAAGTGGGGTAAATTAGTTTTATTAGAAAAAGAATAATGTCACTTAATACCTACTATTGTAGTTGTACAAAATGAAAAAAAAATAGAATAAAGCAGTAAAATTATATACTAAAACCACCAAAAATTTCGATGCCTTAACTGTGTGTACATGAAAATACTCAACTGCCCCTTTAAAACACTTCCTTGGACAGCCTGATGATTAAAATATCATTGATGATATTCAAGGCTACTACTGAAGATCCCTCTGCCAAAAATAGCAGTTCCCTGCCTAAGTGTGAGAGCCACTAGATTCACCGACGGAGTCAAACCTGCAGCCCTGCACGGAGCTTGGCATCTAACTCCTCTCTTACCTGAAGTGTCCTAGAGTTTAAGTGTTCTGGACCAGGCAAAGCTTTTCTTTATTAAGATCTTGGCGTGTGTCTCCCTGATCTGAACTACAGTATTTGCTTTCTCTTCAAGATAAGTTGTATCTTATCATGAATATGTCATGATATCTAATGTCATCACATTAAGTGAGGTTTTCTCATACCAAAAATAAGTTTTAGACTCCATAAATGACTTCGTTTACCAAAAATATGATTGTAGGTATTTGTTTTGTAGCAAATCAGCGTTTTTATATATCCCACTGCAACTCACTGGTAGTTTGAATTAGGGCAAAATGGTAACCTACAGTTTAAAATAGAACACAGACAAGTCATGGTAAAATGAAATCTTAAAGTTCTTCATTAAAAGGTAAATTAATGAAAACTGAATGAGGCCACAGGACAGAGGGATTTCTAGCTGTGAACTGAACCAGAGCAGTCCTTTAGATTGACAAACAAGAGAATGTGATTCTCAAAAACAGTTTGACGACAATTGCTAAGCAGAAAAATTCTGGATTAGATACCTACAGTGGAGGAAAGAGGAGAAAGACAAAGAGCTTCTAGAATTGGAGATAAATGAAAACCATAGCTGAATCATTAGGTCTGCATACTTCTCCACAGAATAGACTGCAGCTGTTTACACTGGCTTGAGATTATTTAATCTAATGTACTCTCTGGAGCGTTTTCTAGAAGCTTTTTAGTTAATCCTGTGAGTGGTCAGGAGGGCAGGGCAACAGTGTTGGAAGCACTGGTGCCTAGCTTATATATATATATATATATATATATATAGTACTGGGACTCGAACTCAGGACCTTGTGTTTGCCAGGAAAGCACTGCTCCACTGAGCTACATCCCCAGCTAGCTGCACCTTTGACTGTCTGGAACCACCTAGGGTGTGTGAGAGTGTGTGGAAGAGAAAATCTGTGGGCATCCCGCACGGCTCCTACAGCGTGCTCTCTGCCTGCCCTCAGATGGACCCATGGAGCAGGGATTCTTTAAAGGTGACTGTGGCAAGCTCATTGCTTGGTCCTGGCGATCCAGTGCTAAGTCAGAGAGATACACAGGGGTGGGCTTCAACTCAAGCCAGCGGCGGGTGGGAGGAAAGAAAGGGAGATGACGGAAGTGACTTCTGTGACTGTTCTATCTCCCCATTCACAGCGCTTCAGGAATAGGTATAAGGGAAGGCGAAAAAAGATGAAGAAAAGAAGTAGAGCTGAAAGAGAAACAAAGGAAAGCATGCAGGCAGGAAAAATGAATGAATGATTCAGAATTTTAACTAATAGACTTTGAGAACTTTAATTGCCAACCAGGCTGTTTTGTTTATATGCACACAAACACACACACACACAACATAGTTACACCATGGTGTATAAATATATGTTACATATCATGTAACATGTATGTACTTAGCATTTTTTTAAGGATGAAAAATTCTAAAAACACTATGAGCAGCCTACTGCAAAGCTGAACAATAGCTTAAAGAAAATGCTAATATCGTAATGTTTGCTGATTGCCACCATGGCCTAGTTTCAAGCTACTAACCTGAGACATCACAGAACATGGAAGCATAAGTACTGGTAAAGTGTAGTCAAACACGGAGGAAGTCTTAGGGCCCCAGTATTATTTACTTTTGACTTACTAGAACTTGTTAAATTGTGTCCTTATTGTATTTAATTTATTTTTTCTATTTGTTTTTTGAGACAAAGTTTCACTGTGTAGCTCAGGCTGGTCTTGAACGCACAGCGATCCTCCTGCATCAGCCTCCTGAGTCCTGGGATTGCAGGCCTGTACCACCAAGTCTGGCTGCTACTTTAACTTTAATAGGGGCTATGTTTAACAATGGCTTACAATATTCCTGAAACTTTAGCAGTTAGCTTTCACCAAAGGTAGCAAGCCCTGGCATCCCTGCCTATGAAATAAATATTATTATTACATCACTGTGTTTTATAGTAAGAAGAGACAGAACAGAGTTCAGACATTTGTGTATGATTCTATGATTTATGAATAGCTGAGCTGGGATAAACACAAACTCCATAGCTTGTCTGCTTCTCTGATGGGAACAAGAAAACTTAAAACAGTCCTCAGTATGCCAATTCACCTCTGATTATATCTCTGCTTGTTGCAGCAGAAACTATTTTGATAGAGCTATAAATAGGGAGAATTGTTCTAGGTTGGGTAGGAAGCTGGTGAGGAGGCAAAAGTGAAAAGGGCCTCTCCTCTGAGCCCCTGTGGGAGCTTTATCTCAGCTCAAGCTCAGTATATGGAACTGTGTTGGATATATTTTAGGGAGAATAACAATGTGACTTTACTTTTCTCCTTAAATTACATTTAGCATGAGTTCATTTCTGGCTAGGATGAAAGAATTGACAGAAACCTAATAGTCACTGGGCTAAGTCCATTTTCTTTCCAGAGTCCCCACGGAGACTTCTGAGTAGGTCAGAATTCTAAATGAAAAGACATTATATAGCAAAGAAATGTTACCATTCAAGCAGAGTCTGCTATGAGAGTTCAGTAAATATTGCTGGTCATAACTAGTACTGATACCACATGGACAAGCAGAAAAGTACCTCTACCAAGACTTTTAGTGAATTGTGTTTGATGTATATTAAAAAATACTATTTTAAAATTTAGTACAGAAACTAGGCATGGTGGCACATGCCTATAATCCCAGCACTTAGGAGCCTGAAGCAAGATGATTGTTTCAAGTTCAAGGCCAACCTGGTCTACATAGTGAATTCAAGACTGGCCTGAACTGTACTGTGAGACCCTGTTTCAACCAAACCAAATGAAATTTAGAACAGAATGATATATATCCTATAGAATTCTAGACAACTAGGTATAGAAGATTTATATTAAGCTTGATATGTACACAGGTTTCCATTATAGTGACACATTTTAATGATCTATAACTTATAAAAGCAATTTATATTATTAACTTACTTTTTATCATGACATTTTGTAATGAACCAATGAATAACTCTAGATTCATAATGCATATTTCAGTAAATTAATATTTAAAGCTTATGATCCTGGAATTTATAAAATTTAAGCAAGTAGAAACAAATCCATATTCATTTTGAAAAAAATTATAAATCATTTCAAATATTATTTGAAGTGAGTGAACAAATGTATAAAAACATTGATTGCTTGGAAGCCAATTTACTTAAGTTATGAATTTATAAAGATTGAATCTCTTGTCATCTCCACGGTAACAATAAAAGAAGTTTACAGATGTTTTTCTTGATCTCTGTACAAGGAAGTAAAGTCTGTACTAAAATTTAAGCCATCCAATTAAATTAAGTTTGTATTCAGTCAACTTGAAAGTTTATAGAACTGATCAATATACTTGGATATAATTTTCAATAACCAAATAACCTAATTATCATATTCAGTGCTAGGCATAAGTGCTCTTTGTAACACAAGGGCAAGAACAATGTTTTAATCTATTTTGACTGTCACTAAACTATTCAGTAATACATTTGCTTAATGAACTTATATAACTTCATTAATTTTCTTGCTCAGGTTTTTTTGGAGCCAGTTATACTAATGAATGTTGGTCACACTGATCATGAGGTCACTGACTGCCAGAGGTAGAGTCTAGGTCAGGGGAAATGGACTTCAAAAGACAGCCAAATAGGATGGAGGCAGAGGTCTTATGATGGCATTTGTTTGATGGCCTTGACAGGAAAATCTGAACCCTTGCTTTGGTTACTCCGTGTCTGTCTTCCCTTGTTGATGACCAGATGTAACTCCTGTGTTTTCTAAAGCCTTCTAGAAGACCACTCAGTGCAAGATCTAACTAAAGTAATACCCCTTTCTGATGGTTTCACCATTCCACAGTTTCATTTACCCTGTAGTCAACTAAGGCCCAAAAATATTAAATGGGAAGTTTTAGAAATAAAAATTTATATTTTAAGTTGCATGCCATTTTGAGTAGCATGATACAAATCTCATGCTCAGGGTGTGGATCATCCCTCTGTCCTGTGTACCCACCCTGTATATGCTACCCACCCAATAGTTACTTAGTAGCTCTCTTGCCAGCCACATCTGCTGTTGCTATATTGCAGTTCTTATGTTCAAGTAACCTTATTTTACCTATTAATTACCTTATTTTACCTATTACCCAAAGCACAAAAGTGATGAAGCTGGGAATTTTGATATGCCTAAAAGAAGCCATAAAGTTCTTTCTTCAAATGAAACATTGAAAGTTCTCCATTTAAAGAAAAAAATCACATGCAGAGATTGCTAAGATTCACAGTAAAAATAAACATTCTATTGGAGAAATTGTGAAGGAAAATGGATTCATCCTAGTTTTGTTCAAACTGCAAAAGTTATGGCTACAATGTATGATAGGGGGCTAGTTAATCTGGACAAGGCATTAAATCTGTTTATGTATATATAGGAAAAAATATAGTACGTAGCATTTGGTACTCTCTGATTTTAGAATTTTAGGGGCCTTCAAACTGGTCTGCTGTGGATGGGGAAGGGCTACTGTGTAGTTTACTCCAAAGGTTTGAAGGTTAGGTGTGGTGGCAAGGAAGAGATTTGAGTTATAAATTCTGTAAAATCAATTTTAAATCCCTTCTGCACATGCAAGACATTAACAGACTTGCTGAAAGTAACTTCCCTCATAGTCCTTCTATCACGGGCTTGGCAGTGACTGCTATGTGCTCAGTAAAACCATTCCCTTTACCTCCTGGCCACAGGCAAAACACTTCCCTGCCTTCCTTTTGTGCAACTGAGCTATGGCCATAGAATGGTGGCAGAATCACATGGTCCATGTCCAGGCCTGTCACACGAACTTCCCAGCGATCTTTCACATTTTCCTAGTGCCGTGTGCCAGCCCATCAACAAGGACCCCAAAAAGGAAGGCTAAGGTCCAAAAGAGAATGCTGAGTAGACAGCGATGCTCGTGACAGAAGGAGAGCTTCCCTAATGGCCACGTGGAATATTGTCCTTCCGCTCTTGTTATCCGCATTAGACTTTGCAAGAGACCAAAAAATAAACTTTGGTTGCATTAAGCCATTGACATTTTAAGATTTCATTGTCACAGTAGTTGACCTTACTTACCCTATTTGGAAAGGGGACATTTTATACAGCATGAATCTTTTATCTTTATTCCTTTGCCAAGACTGTCCTCTTTTTGTTAAAACTAAACTACTAATGGGGTGTAGTGGTGCATACCTGTAATCCCAGCACTTGAGAGGCTGAGACAGGAGGATTGCCATGAATTTGAGGCCAGCCTGGACCACATAGTGAGTTCAAAGCCAGCGTGAACTGGATAGCAAGATCCCATCTCAAATAATAAATAAATAAATAAATAAATAAATTTTCAACAGTGATGACTCTTCATATTTATCAGGTAAGTAAAAAACTGGATATTTTTAGCAGGAAAACAAAAGACATTTTAGAGATTCAAAGAAGAGAAGATTTGTACTATTCAGTACAAATACAAAAAATGCTTGGCTTTTAATGATTTTATCACTTTAGTATATATATATACATATCATGGAAAACCTAAAAATTCAAGTGGTAGTTTCTTTCCTCACAATGAATAGAAGAGACCATAACCCAACAGAAGAATAAATAGGTTAAAATTATATTGTACACAATATTTACATTCTAAACAAGTAGCATTTAAATGGTATAATTAGAAGATAGATCTCTTGATATTTCTTTAGATGAGAAGTTCCCCCAAAAATGTTATAGGTAAATATAACATTTTTTAAAAGTAAAAAAGGAATCAGCAAATCACATGTGAAAGACCAATCAATAATGTGATAATATGTAGCCTTAAACTGCTAATCCTTCTCTCATTTTCCTAAGATACTAGATTCTTACAGTTTTGTTTTTATGAAAAACTTAGCTGTATAAATTCCAACTTACTGATACATCTAAAATGTATAGCCATAATAGAGATTTAACTTTGACGACATTGGGGCAACCCACTCTGGACCCCCTTCTGTCTCTCTCCAGACAGAAGCTTTCTCTCAATAAATATATTCTAGTCTTCAAAAAACAAAAAACAAAAAAACCAAAACTGACGACATTGTTTGAATATTTTAAAAATTTAAATGTAGAATTAATTCTCAATTTTCATTTCACCTACAATAATTCGAAGATATTAGTGAAAAATGGGGAGAAAAAAATCCCACCAAGATATAGTATGTTAGTCACTTTCCCACCTCTAAGATAAAATACTAAACACGTAAAACTGAAAGGAGAAGCGTATTTTAGCTTCGTCTCCGAGG
Source organism: Dolichotis patagonum (assembly GCA_004027295.1). Taxonomy (NCBI): domain Eukaryota; kingdom Metazoa; phylum Chordata; class Mammalia; order Rodentia; family Caviidae; genus Dolichotis; species Dolichotis patagonum. Next base: position 29,518 of record PVJX010012084.1, on the reverse strand, counting down.
ATTTGGCCCACAGCCTGCTAGCTCCAAGGTAGAAACAGCGTGATAGATGGCAGCAGAGAAAGAGAAAAAGGGCGGAGCCCGGGTCAAGAAGACGCCCTTCCGGCCACATCCACAGTGACCCACCTCCCGCCGCCTCTCCCTCCAGCGAGCACAGTTAACTGTGAAGTCCTCCGAGGAGTAGGCGCTCCCAAATCCAGTCACCTCCCCCAAACCCCACATCTGACCACCTGAGAATTTGGAGGGACATTTTAGATTTAAACCATAATAGTGAGTTAAAATAATAACACAAATAAGTATCGCATTTAACATCCAACGAGCTACTAACATGCAATGAAATGCCAACTGCCATTCTCATCTGTCTAATTTCCATTTCGAAGCATGGTTTTAAAGCTTTAAAAAGTAAATTTTAAAAATATTTTCTAAATTATAAAGTATTATATTAATTAGTATAAGTTATCATTCAATTCAGATAATATGAAGGCATTTCATAATTTAGCATATAATAAAGACATTAGATGTAGACATCTTTTTACCATGAAATTCTACTAGGAAGACTTAAAGAGACATATCAAAAATAGATATATCTAAAATCCATATACTCACTATATACTATATACTCAACCCCAAAGGAGAGAAATAGGAAATGGAAGGATAAATACACTAAGTAAAAGTTGACCAGGTAGCAAGAGGACCGGGTCCATGACATTTTCTGAGTTATATAATCTTATGAAATTTCTACTGATCACTGCTGTATCACGTTTATAAACAGCCACATAGTGCCACAAAGTCTGTAACTCTCGCTTTTCTCACCTACCTTTTAAACAACTAAGTCCTATTTTGGAAATAGATGCCTTCTTTTTGTTTCCTTGATGCCTTTTGTCTGGTTGAGCCTTTTGTGTTATGTTGCTGTTTTCTAAAGATGAACACACCGGACTTCAAGAAATGGGTTTGACAGCTCTGTCATTTCCTATTGTTTTATTTTTCCAGGAGTCATTGGCACCATTGTGATGTGGTCCTTGCCTCTGCACTGTTACATGGGAACTTAAAATGGAGGTGGCGGCTAGAGAAAGGTCTGTGAGGCAAAGTGGCTTTCACAGATGAATTATCTCTTCCAGGCATAAAAGCACAGTGGGAAGGAGGTTCTGAGAGAATAGGTTCAGCTTGATTAGATAAAAGAGATGGAGGCTGGGCTATCCTTGTGCAAGGTTCTTAGTAAACTACTTATTTTGTGATGACTTTAACTTCTAGGCTCACTGATACTATCATGATATCAAAAATACAAGCCTATATGTCTGAAGCCATTACAAACTAAAACTAATTCCATCATAAAGCTATTAAGCCTCCCAAGTATAAAAATTAAAAATTTTCTCAGTTCTGAGTTTGTAGAGTGATACTGTGGTCACTCAGGCCCTGAAGTCCAGCAGACTTGGTGTGGTGTATCTGTATCAGCCTCTGCTCCTGCCCCAGGACCTGGGCCCATTGCTTAGCCCCTCAAGACTCAGGTTCCTCCTCTGTGAAGTGGCGATCAACAGTGCCCAGCTCATCTGGCTGCTGTGAGGATTACACAGCATGACCTACAGGTTCTCTTACCCCAGAGCCGGTCCAGTACCATATATATATAAATAGTTATGGTTTGGCTGTTGTCACTTTTCTCAATATTGCTACAGAATAGCCAAAAGGCCAAATTTGCCCATGCTGGGGCCCTGGAATACTGCAGATATAAAGTCTATCATGTGATGATTTTAAAGATGTTTTCTAAAACCCTCTTTTCTGCTGAATTCTTTTTAAGTTTCTCCTTATGACCAAAAAAGTGTCTTCTGCCACCTAGTGGTGTTTGATGACCAGTGCAGAAAAAAGTGAAAAAGACACCAAAACCAAAAAACAGAACACATACTGTATTTTAAACAAAAGATTTATGCTGTAAATATTTTTTTAAAAAGTGATACACAGAAGGCAAGACCCTTAAACTTGCAATACTTGGAATTCTAGCATTGTTTCTCCCCTTAGTACTGCATTGATCAAACTGCATTTGAATATTTAATTGAATATTTAATTTTAACAGCATCTTGGAAGGGTCTTTAAGAAACTTCATGACTGGGGCTGGGGATTTAGCTTAGCAGCATAAGTGCCTGCCTGGCATGCAAGGTTGTGAGTTTGATCCCTGGTACCAAGAAAAAAAAAAAAAAGAAAGAAACTTCATGACTTTTTGGCCATGGTTATGTTCCTTGGATTCTTCATGATAGACCTGAAACAGCAACATAAGGATTTTATTCTCTATGCTTTTAAAATGGAGACAAAATACTGATCTTAAAAATTATAGGTTTTTAAAAAATTCTTTAAATGAAATATATGCCCTCTGGGCAGAAGTTCACCAAGAGGAAAATGTGAAGACAAATTTATTGGTCGGGAATAGAGAAACAAAATCAGGTAGGATGTGGGGTGTGTGTGTGTGTGTGTGTGTGTAGAAAGGAGACAGACAGACAGGCAGACAAATAGAATATAGAGAATTGGGTCACGGGGTTGTGGAAGGGGGCAGGTCCAAGCTCTGAAGGGTGAATTAGTAAGCTCAGGAGCTAAGAGTTTAGTTTCGGTCTGAGTCAAAGGCCTGAGCACAGTTCTAGGAAGCCAGATGAACTATAGAGTACTTCCGGATATGATCGTGTTTGTTTTAGGGCAATAAACAGTGTTCTCTAATTTTGACTTTTGAAAATTAGAGAACATACTTGGGGAGGTGGCATTATCTCTTGAAATATTTTTGTCTACCTTCATGCAAAGTAAAGTATTGAGATGCTTGCTACACGATTCAGTTTTTCTGCCAACCTCTGATTCTAGGAAGGGTGGGCAGGGAGTGTTAAGGTAAAATGGTGTTAGGTGGAACTATCCTTTCATCTACTTGTTCATAGTTGTGTGATAAAGAAGACAATATTTGAACAAATTAACTAAATTTTCACATGTTAGCCATTTAAGCCTCACAATAATCCCAGACTGAGGCACCAAGAGATGGCAGAACTTCTAAAGTCACAGGCTATTAACTGATAGACACAGGATTCAAAGACATCCCACTTTAGAATCCCACTCTTAAGCACTTTGAATGCAGTTCCCACAGTGATAGACTACCTCTCAGCGCAGATTTCCTCTACTCAATATGATCTGACATGTCCCCCAAAGGCCACTTGCTGGGGTTTGGTTACCAGAGGATGGGCTTTTGGGAAATGATCAGATCATGGGGGTCCACATCAGTGGATTAAAGCACTCATGAGATCAAAAGGCGATGGCGTTATTGGAAGGTGATGGAAAGTTTGTCGGTGGTATCTACTTGAAGGGAGTGAATCATGAGGCTGTGACCTATATTTTGCCCCCCCTTGTCCCTCTGCTACCTGAGCACCAAGAGATGGACATATTTCCTCTGCCATGTGATCCTGCCACTGTGATGCTCTTTGTCACCATAGGCCCATAGTCATGGAACCAGCTAACCAAGGACTGAAGCCTGTGAACCCATGAGCCAAGGTAACCGTTTCCTCCTTTAAGTTTCTCAGGTGTTAGCTACATTGATGGAAGACTGACGACACAGCAGGGTCATCCTCTTCTTGGATGATGCTGGACAAATGGTTAATCTATAGGCAGCACACAGGGAACAAGGATTTGTTGTGAGCATTCATTCATTTATTTCTTGCAGCAAACTTAAGAAGTATATCTATCATGGTCTTACAACAGACAGGGAAATTTAGAATTAGAAAGAATTAATAGGCGTGCAATCAAAATTGGAACACTGGACCATGTGACTCCACAACCAAATTTCTGGCCATTAGACTCAACTACCATGACCATAAAAGGGAACTGTTAAGTGTGGTGGCCAAGCCCCAAGATGGCCCCCGGTGATCCTCAGCTGCTTGTGTCATACTTCTGTGTGATCCTTTCCTACAATGAACATGTGTGACCTTTAGGTCCTTGTAGTCAGGACCGATGGCAGCAGCTTCTGAGGCCATAGGAGACATTGCTGCTTCTACTTTGCTTTCCTGGATGGCTCGCTCTGGAGGAAACCAGCCACGGAGACCTTAAGCAGATCTAGGAGAGTCTTGTGTGGAAAGATGTGTGCTTCCCACTCGCACTTGGCACCAAATTGCCTTGCCAGTGACACAAGAGCCTCTGTGGAAGTGGGTCCTCCAACACCAGAAGAGCCTTAGATGACTGCATTCTAATTGACATCTTAACAACCTCAAGAAACACTCGGTGTCAGAACCACCAGGAATTGAGCCACTGCTGACTCACTGACACACACACAGAAACTGGGAGAGATAACGTTTATTTCTGCTTTAAATTACTAAGCTAACTAACATTTATTTCTGCTTTAAATTACTGAGGGAGTTTGAGGTAGCAATAGGTAACTAATACATTAGGCTTTTGTAAAAGCAAATGTTCCTGATATTGTTGGATCCCAATATTACATAGAATGGAAATACTGAAAACATAAATCACTCATTAACTTGCTGACTTTAATATTTGGAAACAAGTTGTCAAAAATAAGCAGTCACTTCCTATACTTACTAAATTTCACAGAGATAATTATGTGTAAGTATGGTATACATACAAATTTTGTTATTTATAGACTATAAGTATATAGTACATAAATACAAATTAATATGTGGTATTCTTTATTTCTTTATTTTTTCTTTATTTAACTGCGCATACCAACAACGGGCAGGGAAACAGTGTCGTTCACATCCTGGCGAGCGTGGATCACCATCTCTGCGCTGGCGGTCAAGTGTTTCTTCTCGTCCCGATTCCGCATCATTTATGATGCCTTTTCATGCCTTGGACCATCGGGGTGGGAAAAACTGCTATGCTTGTCAGAAATTTTAATGTTAAATGTATAAGAACATTTTCTCTTCCCCCTTCTGAAATCTACCAGATTTCAAAATTTAAATCTGGTGTCTATGGCTTCAAAAGTTCCCCATGCCTTTTGGGTAATTATATTGCTAATATATATTAAACTAATTGAGCTATGAATCCCCTGTAATGTGCCAAGTAATTACAGCAGTGATTAGTAACCTTTCATATGGCCAAATCTTTGTTTATTAATTCTACGTTAGGCTTTCACATGGTAGGATCTCTGAACATTTAGACTTTTCTCTAGATAGATTTAAATATTTCATGCATGAGCAAGAACGTTGTAAAATATTTAATAAGCTTCTTTAAAGTTAAAATTTAAATCCAATCTCATAAATTTAGAATGACCATTACTTTTGCCTTTCTGCATGGAGATGGGAAAGGAGAATGTGTAATTAATCTTCTTAATCGTGGTTTTAAAAGCTACGAGATTAGCAGAGTAGCTCTGTCCTTCCCTGGTGACACCTGACCCGTGCTTTTCCAGGTGTGTCTCTTTCTAGTTTTAGTGATAGTCTTCCACTGTCACTAACTAAGCAACAGATAGACTTTCTTTTGCAAATACTGATACACAAAATCCTCTCGTTTGACAACATTGGTGTTGCAATTTACTTTACCATCTGCAATATAACATCTTTTCTTTAATTCATGTGTAACTATAATGTATATGAAAATTCTTTTCTGACATATACATAAACATGTCAGGAAAAGTTCAATTCATTCCTTATGACAAAGTACTTGGAGGGAGGTCCCAAGGTATATGAATATAGTTCTAATTCTTTTCTTTCTTTCTTTCTTTCTTTCTTTCTTTCTTTCTTTCTTTCTTTCTTTCTTTCTTCTTCTTCTTCTTCTTCTTCTTCTTCTTCTTCTTCTTCTTCTTCTTCTTCTTCTTCTTCTTCTTCTTCTTCTTCTTCGACAGGGTATCTCTATGTAGTTCAGGCTGATCTTGAACTCACCATGTATCCTGGGCTGCCTTGAAACTCACAGCAACCTAGATGCCTCACCCTGTCAAATTCTGGGGTTATAGGTGTGTACTATCCTACTTGGGTAGCATAGTTCAGTTCTTAAAAAACATTATCAAATTATTTCCAAGAGTGTCATTTAGTCTACGGCCATACCACCCTGAATGCGCCTGATCTCGTCTATCTCGGAAGCTAAGCAGTGTCGGGCCTGGTTAGTACTTGGATGGGAAGAGTGTCATTTAGATTTATCAGACTACTGGCAACATTTGATCACAAGGTATTGCAAATACAGTCACCCATTCATAACCACAAGTGTACATCTGTAGATTCAATCTCAGATCAAAACTATTAGGAAAAAAAAAGTCATCTGTACTGAACCAGTATACCTTTTGCTAGTCATTATTACCTAAAAATACAGTATAGCAACTGTGTAGCTTTTACGGTGTAGCTTTTACATTGCATTAGGCATCATAAGTAACCCAGAGAGGCTTTAACTACACAAGGTTGTACATAGGTTATATGCAAATAGCATGCCATTTATGTCAGGGCATCCAAGAATTTTGATATCTGTTAGATTTCTGGAGTCACCCATTTCCTGCAGATCCCAAGGGGTGACTGCAATGGTTATTTTTAATTTAAACAATTTAAAAGATAAAAGAAATTCATACTTGCCATTTATGTTTATGTTATAAATATATATAAAATTTTCATTATATTGATGAATGTGTCTATGTTTCTTTCACTCCTCAGGCTGATATCAGGTCTGGACCATCCTATCAAAAACCTGCTGGAGTTCCCAGGAGAAGAATTAAAAATAGCCCTTTCTGGTTGATTCCAGAGGCAGGGTTTGGCACATGTCTCCTGGATATCTGTGGTTGGCAGGTCACACCGTGTTTGCCAGTCCTAATCTCTAGGCTCAGGTGTGAGAGGGAAGATACTTGACCCAAACCAACTGACTCAGAAAAGACTTCCTGAAGAAAGGGTTACATGAGCCCAATCTGAACGTGAACTTGATTGTTGTGTGGTAATGAAGCAAAGAGGTCAGAAATGAGGAAGTCAGTATGCCATCTGCAAAGACCTTGAAGAACATGATTTCGTTGAGGTACTGTGAGAAACCCTGCATAATGTGATCAAATAGTATGAAAGAAAGGCGAATACTAAGACTGGGTTTTAGAAAATGGTGGATATGGCAAAATCTTGGAGATTATGTTTAGAAACTTCACGCTGAGAATAATGATTTTAGTTGAATGAATGTAGTAAAATAATGACACAATCACCCTTATGTTTTAGGGAGATTACTCTAGTTTTAGACAGGAAATTGGCTTTGGCAGCAGGATTGCGGGTTGGGATACAAATCCAAAGGCATTGAGACATGAGAACTTTACACTGTAATAATCCACCTGAGATGGGACAATGACAGGCTGAACTTCAGGTGGCAGCATGAACTGCTCTGGGGCCCCACTCTGCAAAACCAGCCTAAAGGGTTGTACTTTGCCAGGGCCGTCCTAGCGAAGTACTGAAGACTGGTTGGGTGACTTTTAAATAACAAAAATTAACTTTCACATAGTTCTCGAGGCAGGAAGGCTGAGCTCACACTGTTGGAAGGGTTGGTTCTTTCCGTGGCTGCTAGACGACCTCGGCTTCTAGATGACTGTCTTCTATGTCCTCCCTCTGCACCTGTGTGTGTCTGTTTTTTATTTCCTTTTTTTATAAGGATCCTTTTCTTACTGGATTAAGTGTTTCTGTGAACTTATTTTAATTCAACTGCCTTTTACACATCCTGTTTCCAAATATATGCCAGGTTTCTGGGGCTTAGAATTTCAACATATGAATTTAGGGGGGCATGACTCACCCCATAACACTGTTGAAAGTATAAAAACAAAAACGACCATTTAAAATCTCTGGAAACTATTCTTAATGGCACACAGCACAAGATTATAAGTCTATTATGACCGAGTAAGAACAGTGGGAACCTAGGGCATCTAACCCACCAAGGACTCACTCCTGCTGCCCCAACCCCCACTCAGCTTGGTGGATGTGGCATTCTAGCTGGGTGTAACCAAGACCACAGGCTCCCCTCTCCCCTCAGCTTCCAATCAAGAGATACAGTATCTCACCAGGTGGGGACGGCAACTGGCACTTTTTCTTTCCTCTTTCTCCTCTTTTTCCCTCTTGTTATGTTGGGTACTCCTGGAGACTGAACCTAGGGAGTGCTGAACTACATCCCCAGCCCTATTTATTTTATTTTTAATTTTAAGACAGAGTTTTGCTAATTTGTGCAGACTTCAGACCTGCAATCCTCCTGCCTCAGCATCCTGAGTAGCTGTGTGCTACCACCCTGGCCCTACCAACATTTTTTCCCCTTGCTTGCAGAGCTTGAATTCCTGGTAAATGTGATCCCACATATAAACTGCAAGCTCTATTCCAGAGCCAGCAGATAGAGACTATCAGGACTTCCAATCACCCTTACCCCCCTATTTCATGTGGCAGAGAATCCATCTAGGGAGAAGCAAGTCCAGGAGATCAGAGTCCACCATTCCACCCAATGCCAACAGTGATGGCTAAGAGACTTTGTCTAGGAAAAGGGATAGTCTGAAAAAAAAGAACATTGAACTCTCTCCAAAGGAATGTGGAACAGTATGGGGTTATTCAAGCCTAGCAAATCACACTCAAAAACAACAGCTTCCTTTAATTAAGAGCAAGAAGCTAGCCCATTTGCCACATAGTTTGCCAGAGAGAACCAGGAAAGGAGACAGCTAAGAAGAGCCCTTCTGAGGCCCAAAGACAGGTCCCAAATTTTATTGGATCAAATTATGAAATAATGTGAGCACCCAGGAAGTTTTTGTCAATAGAGTAATCAGCCAGGACTTAGTAAATCATAACAGCTCGGCACGAAACTAAAGGAGGCAGACAGTTTGACAGGACATCCTGCAAATAGATCGCTGACAGGAGCTCTGTAAACTCTTACCGTCCCTGATGACTTGCACGGATGACCACGGCTTTGTCCTCGGAGAAGTCATAGCAAGCTAGCCTAGTCAAGTCATTATATGAGGAGGTGACAGACAGCTAAACACACGTCTAAGCAACGAGAGAGAAATCAGTATCCAGAATTACTGCGGTATGTTACCTAAGAAGTCCTTTTCAACAAAACATTAAAAGTCATGCAGAGAAACAGGAAAGTGTAACCCACGGGTAGGGAGATAAAAAGGAGTCCATAGAAGCTACCCGTGAGACAGCCAAGATGTCGGATTTAACAAAGAACTTGAGGAAACTGCACTTAAAGAGTTTAAAAGTTAGCTAGAAATTATATGATTCAGCTTATATGGAATATACAGAGCATGCAAAGCCAAGAAGAGACAGAAAGTAGCTGAGCATATGCCCAGGGCTGGGGAAAAAGGTGGACGGAAATGGCAAGAAATTGCTCCTGAATGTGTTTCTCTCTGGGAGAGATGAAAATATTCTAGACTTGATTGTGATGATGGATGTACAAGTCTGTGAATATCCTAAAAACCACCAGATAGTGAATTGTATAATATGTGAAGAATATGTCACATTGAAAAATAGAGAAATCCTATAGGCTCAAGAAAAAGGACAATGATCTTTGTCAAAGTGATTACAATAAGATGAAGAGGTGGATATGAGATCAATTGAAAAATTAGAATCAACAGGACTTGATAGATGATTAATTAGGAGGATAAATCTGATATGAGTACCTCAAATTTAATAATATTCTTTAAGAACTTCCATGGTAAATAGAAGCAGAGAAAGCAGATCATAAATGGTTCCTTGTCCTAAGTGTAATGAAATAAACCAAAATAAGAAAAAACTAGTACTTAGAGGAAGAAGAACAATCTATCCTGGGATATTAGTCAGCCATACTATAAGGTGTAACTGTGACAGTAAAGTTGTACTAGTTAAAATATTAGAATGTGCCCACCTAGAACCATCTGTCCCTCCTCTATCTATCCTGAGAAGTCTCCAGCAGCTGCAGTCATTCTGGCTTCTCCCCCTAACCCCACCTTGCTCGTAAAGAGACTACCCCAGAAACTAAAGGCCTAGCACCTGACACAGGATACCACGAAGACATTGCTAGAACATTGCTTGTTTTAATTGGTGGTATTTTGAAAAGAAAAAACAGTCACCTTAGCCAGTGGTAGAAGTGGGCTTTACCACGAGACAGGCTGTTGTACTTACACTACCTCTGGCTTCTGGGATTTTTTTTAAAGCTTTCTTCTGTGGTATATAGTTTAATTTTAGGAGCAATTTAATTGTTCAGATAAAACTGACCAAATCAAGGACAAATGGGGAAGTGAGTCATGTAGCAAGAGGACATGCTTACAGAGCAGTGACTTTTTGTAGGAAGTTGGGATGGTGGCTTCTGGCTTCCTCAAGGTGATCCACACCTCTTTAGAATATCAGTCCCTAATGTTTATACTTAAGAGTGTGGTTGCATTTGTTTTTGCCTTTTGTCTTGAGGTCTGGCTCATAGCAGAGGTGTTTGTCTCCTCCAACGTTACAAGGTACCTGGTCTTCTTCTGCACTGGCTCCTTTGAGGGCTCAGTCCTGTCTGACTGCCTATAATATCTGTAACTAACTCAACTACCTGTAACAAAACCTTGCTACCTTTCCAAGTAGGTTTTGTCCAAGTCTCTATTCAGGACAAGAACCTAGAAAGAAGCTCCAGAAGGAGTCCCTGGAACCAGAATCCATTAATTAACAGATAGCGTCCTGAAGATTTCCAGGGCACAGCTAGAGTGCCTACACCGACCCTACCCATGTACTAAGTAGCAGTTTTGCTGGCCCCCATTGCTGAAAAAACATTTAGGACTGGTTAGAAAGAGGCGTAAAAGGGTTTATTAGGCAGAATTTTAAAAATACACACTGAATAGTGAAGTATGGGTGTTCAGAGAAATCCGGCATGCTACAGTTTGGAACTGGGAGTATTTATGGTTTTGAAGGTGGAAATCTGTGGAATTTGTGAATCTGTAGAAAGTTCCATTTTGATGTGGGAAGGTGACCCACCCAGAGAAAAATAATGACCCATTTTACACGAACTCTTAATTTTTTGGGGGTGGGGTGGGGCATGGGATGACTTAAGATGTTTCTCCTAAAAAACATCCTTTGAACTCTCTCAGTCGGTTCCTGTATCTCAAAGTCAGGTTTCTGCTCTTTATCAGCTAATTTGTAGATTTAATGTAGCCTTAAGGGAGTTTGGGTGGAATGGATTAGAAGAAAAGAAGTATAAACAAACCTTGGGAAGATGGATATGAATAATCTTTTTTCTTCTGTCTTTTTGAGATAGGGTTTCATTATGCAGTTCAGGCTGGCCTTGAACTCATTTTGTAGCCCAGGCTGGCAATGAACTCGCAACAGTCCTCCTACTCTTGCCTCCCAAGTGCTGGGATTACAGGTGTGTGCCAAGCCTGGCACCTGATATGGATAATCCAGAGTAATTTTTTGCCCTGGGGTTGGAGTCTTCTTAAAAGTATAATTTTTGTTTCTGTCTCCTTTCTATCAATCCTTATTTCATCTACCTCAGGGGGACAGTTAATACTGTAGAAACCAAGCTCTTGGTTTCATGAAAATGGAAGAATGAAGTCTTGAGTCAAGGGAAGGAGTTAGGAGACTTTTTTAAATTGGAAATAAAGAGAAGGGAAAAAAAGGCTCCCAGTTGCTCCAGGGGGCAAACCCGAAAAGTGGAATTTCTCCATGGCTCTTCAGTACAGACCTCTAATGGATAAGCTGAGCGCAGACCTGGGTCACCTATCACACAGGTGGTTCTGTGGATTTAAAATGACCAATTAAAACTCAGACTCTCTAACCCAGTTACTCAGTTCATAGGGTCTACAGGAAACTGGGATTTTAGAGGAACTGGTTGTTTCGAATTTTAAGATCCTCAGAACTGAGAAGCTTAGTTTGGGCGGGCCTGAATTGCATGTTTAGAAGTTTTTTCTTGGCCCAAATCCTAATTCACTGTCTATTCTTATTTTAATTCTTATCAGTGCGGTTTGTCACCCGACTGTATCTCAAGCTCTTTCCCTGGCTGCCTTATTCATAAGCTAGCGAAATAAACTCTTTTACATCAGAAAGAGGGGCTATTGAAGGCTTCTAACACCATAATTGGGTTATGTGAAGGACTATATTGCTATGAAGAGAAGTAAAGGACCAGTAGTGTCCCAAGGTACTACAATGTCTGGAAGTTGAGGACCACTGTTCAAGAAGTTTTAGGAAAAGCAACTATGTGATCCACCCCTACAGCATGACTGCAGAGTGTGGGTTGACCGTGATGTGCTGCTGGGACTCAGCCGAGATGAACACAGAGAAGGCACAGTTGACTCTGTTGTCCTCAGAATGGCCAGGCTGGGGCTGAGGCTGGTGGGAAAGCTGGCCACCAGCGTGCCTCGGGGAGGTTAGGTGTGCAAGTGTAACAGTAACTACTTTCATCTGAGCGATGGGCGTTGTGCACATTTTGGTTTGCATTTGTACTTACCCAGTGTTTGAGGAAGAAAATCTTGAATATTCACTACAACCCTACCATTTTTCTTCCATTATAAAGTCCCAATCTGGGATCGCAACTAACCACAGTATTTTGAGGGACAACGTACACTCGAAACTGAACAAAAACGCACCAATAAACATCGACACCTCGATTTGTTTTACATGTGCGCTCCATTAATTACGGTTCATACGGAGACAGAAGAAACGGGATACCCTATAAAGTTCCCTCCTCATCTTCTCCAGTCTCCTCTCGTGGAGACTCCTATCAACATTCATTGGCTTTATGGCACAGCTTTCTACGGAAACCAATAAAGGCGACTGCTTCCATGAAAACTTAGCAAAAAGGCTCTGTATAACTGCCACCCATTTGGCACCAAAATCCTGGCTCCAGCAGTTTCGCGGGTTACCCCCCAAAAGCACCGCCGCCCTCTCTGCGCCACGCCCCTTCGCGCTTTTCCGGGTCCGCTAGCGTTCAAGCGCGGCAAGGGGCCGCTTTTCTGACTTGCGCACTACGGCTCGTCGCGCTCCTTTCCCTTTGCGGCAGTCCGCGGGCACCCGGGTCGCGTCACGCGCACTGGGTTCCTGTAGGCTTGCGCGCCTGGCTGCGCTGCAGTGCGCATGAGCGGAGCGGCCCGCCAGGCCGGAAGTGGGCGCTGCCGCGGGGAGGTGGGGCCTTCGCTCCTGACGGGGGGTGAGCCAGCCGGCAACATGGCGCCCTCCGGCAGTCTCGTGGTTCCCCTCGGAGTCCTGGGGCTGCTTCTTTGGGGGACTCCTTGGACCCACGGACGGCGTAGCGACGTGCGCATCCTCACGGACGAGAACTGGCGAGAGCTGCTGGAGGGAGAGTGGATGGTGGAATTGTGAGTGCGGGGTGGGGGTCCCGCGGCACGGGACGGGGTCCCCGGGGTCCCAGTCTGCACCCCGCCCTCGTCCTGCTGTGCGCTGCGGGCCCTGCTGTCCTCAGACGGCGCCCCGACGGCCTTCCGGCACCCCGATTTCTCAGGCTTCTGCGACGCCTGGGTCCGGTCCTCGTTTCTGCCCGCGAATATTTCCAAAGTGTGCGCCCGAGTTTGGTGTGTAGGGCTATGGGCGCCTGCGGTCCGTTCTGCAGCGAATTTTCTCTTTAACTTTCCTGCGTGGGTTTGAGGATGAAATTGGAGCGGGGCCGAGGGTCTGACGTGTTCCCACGCAGTTCACTTTACGGACTCTTCAGAGACTTTTCGCTTTTAGCTATTGCAAAGGATATTGAGCAGAATCTGTATCTTTTGCCTGTCTATAAGAAATACTTATATTTATCCATTTTGTAGTGCTGAAATTGGGGGTTTACATTTCCTTTTTTTATTGTCGATGCTGAGTAAATTGAAATTGAGTCATGTTTAAGTCATCGTTTTGTAAGAGCTCCAGGTCACAATAGACAAAATTACATGTCTTAAATAGCACTGCATGTTTTCTCTAGTAATTAATATCTTGCAGAAATAAACTGTTCTTTGGTAAAGTTGGTAAATTGCTGCTGGTGGAGTTGGTAGGACAACTCACACGAGTGATATTACCCATATTGATACAGGCACCATTGTTGAGTATTAACACTAACTGCTTAGTGCCTTTATATGTCAAGGGTGCAGTTAGAGTTAGGGTTGTTGCCATTAGGATCCAAGTGGACTGTTCCTCAAGGGAGTACCCAGAAGACCAAATCAGTACCTCTTAAGACATAAAAAACCAAAATCTTACAACATTTATACGGAGAATAATATTTAATATGCGCGTAATGCGCAACTCAATGACGTTATTTTCAGTTACTGTTGAAGCTACAGGGAAAGGAACATATAACCAGTGACAGCATTTATTTTTCAGTCATTGTCCTGAGTAACTGTGCATTGTGTTCATAAAATACAGTATTTAGTGCTACAAACAATGTGTGATGCAAGAGTGGTTATGAACTTACATGCAAAATACAAATATTTCTGAAGGATTTTTTTTAACTCGTTTGGTCAAACTAAATCAGAAGCAGTATTAAGGGAAACAAAACTAACAAAACATTGAATATGAGCTAAATCCAAACTAAAGCATCTGTTGAAAGTGTTACGAATATTTTCCTTTTCTTTGACCAGAGTTCTAAAGTTGAAGTCTATAAAAAACACCAAGAAGCAACAGAATTGAAAAAGTATATAGTTAGTAATTCTGACCTGTTAATTCCTAGTGATTTAAGTAAATTCACTTCTGATCAGAAGTTACAGAGCTGTTTTCATTGTAATGCAACTTACTGCTAAGGAGTTTGGCTTTTATATAATACTAGCTTGTCTTGCTGTACAATGCTTTTTTTTTTTTAGTTTGATTTTCTTAAAACAAATTAAGAAAATGTGAAATACTGAAACTATATTTTAACAAGACATCATTCTTCCTGGTTCTATAAGCTGAGGAGCATTATGAGATATGTGATAAAGTGGAAAAGTAAAATTTTAGAGAAAAATTAGGAGCTGGAAGATAATAAATTCCAGACAAGTAATTAAAATGCTAATATGGTTGGCCTAAAGTTTATAAACCCAGAATCTTGAAAACAGGATGACCTAAGCCTGACCAAAACAGTTTTGTTTAGCCTGCTTAGTATTTGTGTAGGCGTTAGTTTTTGAAGTGGTATTTTTACATAAAAATGCAAGTCTCTAGCTTTTTGAAAAAACATGAATAGTTTGCCTTCCTGGGCAAGCTCTCCCTTGTGGTGATCCTGCTTGGTGTTGTGGTCTTGAACTGGGTCTTAGGTTTCCTTTTTCACCAAGGCCAGAGACACTTCCTATTTTTCCAACATTTTACATTTGTGCCTGTAGTGTAAAATTAATAAAATTCTTGAATGTTGAACCTTGAAAAAAACTTTGAACTTCCTGGAGCTGTTTTGCATGTGAAAAGGCCATGTGTCTTTAAACATTTATTCTCAGGATGGCTGTTCTAGGGGTTAACATCAGTTCATATTTTTAGATTTCCAGATAATGAGACCACACCACTTTTTTCATATAGTTATCAGTTTATTTTTAGTGTTTTTATATAAAATATCCATCATGAATTATATGTCTAAACTACCTTCATAATGTTACATTTTATCTCAGGATAAATAGTCATTCGAGTGTTTAACTTTTTCTTTAACTGTATTTTTTAGTTATGCTCCATGGTGTCCTGCTTGTCAAAATCTTCAACCAGAGTGGGAAGGTTTTGCTGAATGGGGAGAAGATCTTGAGATTAATGTTGCAAAAGTAGACGTCACAGAGCAGACAGGTACCGTTAAGTCTGGTTGATTTTGCTTTCTTTGCCAGTTGAGTTGGTGTTTATCCATTTTCCACCTTACATGGTCTTTACCTGTTGTTAAGCGTGAAAACACAGTTCTTGGTTAGTCAGGTCCCTTGATGCCACCTGCCTGCACTGGGCTTTATGTGCAATGGCAAAAGCAGATTTCTGGGTATGCGTTGCTTTAGTTGAGCCTTAGAGACATCACCCTTTCCCTTTCCTGCCCACATAGCTTCCTTTTGCCTGTTTTGGTCTCTGTGCCGGCTTCAGACCAGCACGGAGCCCCTAGAACACTGTGGTCCAAGTGGAGATCAGCCAAGGGACCCTTTGCACCTACACCACACTGCAGGATAAAGAACATGGGTTTCTGTGTTGGTTTTATTTTTTAAGTCATACTCACATTTGGTAACAAGATTTGAATCTCTGAAATTGAATTCCTGATTGAATACCTGTGCTGTCAGGATGTGGGATCTTAACTGGCAAACCCTTGTGGTTGTGGGGTCACATGCACTTGTGACTTGGTGCCCTGCACAGGTGATGGGGATGCTCCTTCCACAGACCAGCATGCATCTGCTTGTTTTTGGTGGCCTGCCTACCCTGCCCCAAATAGGCAAATTTATTGAGCACTTAGCTATTCCCACACTCTTTCCAAGGTTATAGAGTCATTATTTAATCCTTGTACAACCCAATAAAGTATATGGTATCCCCACTTCACAGATTAAAGAAACCTGAGGTACCGAGAGGTTAATCTTCTGTCATCAGCTTGACATATGATTAGTAATACAGTAGCTGGTGGCCCTTATTGTTGCTTCTCTCATGAAAGATTCATAGTATTTCCAATTTTTATTAACAACATAAGCCTTTGTTTCATGAATGTCAAAGTGCAATTTCATTGGGGTTCCAGACCTTTCTAAGCCCTACTGTTAATCACACAGTGATACAATTGATAAAGTGCTTGTATATATTCACAAGTGTCTTACTATTCAGATTTCTTAATTTTTCTCAGACTTTAAAATTTTTAATTGAGATAATGTACAGTTACATGTTTTTTCAAAGTTTCTTTAAGTACAAAGTGTAGTCATGAGTGGTCCATTTAAAACCTGCTGAATATTCTTTGTCACTTGTAGGTCTCAGTGGACGATTTATCATAACTGCTCTTCCTACGATTTATCAGTAAGTGTTTGAAGATTCTCAGTTATGATAAAGGATGCATGTAGTGTAGTTGGAGTAGTGGGCCTCTGGTTTGCACTGTGTTTGAAGAGCAGAGATGATCTCCTATTCCGAAGGCATTTTAGAGCATTTGTTTTGCTCCAAGTGGTACTGTGTGTTCTTTGGATAGACAACTGATGGATGAACCTGTCCCTGTTCTTAGGGTTCGCGATTGTTTTGAGAGGTGATGCTCTGTGAAATGGTATGGCCCCAGATTGGCGATGAGTCCCATGAGAGGTCGGGTGAAGGGGAGAAATCACTGTTAGCTGGAGCACTTCTGAGAACATGGGCTTTAAATGAAATCTTAGCAGTAGCATTTGCAGGTGTGTGGGGTAAGCATTCCATTCTGAGGACAAACTCAAACAGTAGGAACATGGAGTGTTTGAAAAGCAGCCAAGTGCCATCGCACAGCCTTGGGAAGAGAGTGGGAGATACAGTTGTGTCAAGTTAGAGTGAACAAGATGGTATAATCTGCAGTGTCGCTTCTTTTAGTTTGATTTTATCTTCTAAACTGGAGGTTGGAAATCTCAGGTCTGTCTACCTACCCTGTACACTAATGTCATCTAGCTGGTGGGCAGAATACCGGAAGGTACTTCTCTGGTCATTTAATATTAAGAGAACAAATTGGCAGTTCCTCTTGTTTTTTTGCCTTTTTTTTTCTATCTTTTATTCACCCAGTTTTTTAATTCATCCCTTTTTATATCTAAGTTTCTGTTCCCCATCTCTCTACATGTTTATCCCTCCTTTTTTAGTCAGTGATTTTCCCCATGTTCCCTTTAGGTATCTGTAATCAGTTTTCCCTTTTGCTTTTTACTTTTCCGCCTGTTGTAACTATACCCATCCACTTGCTTTTCAGGACTTTGTGTTCTGGGCGTGGTGGGGGTTCTTTGGTCTCTCTCTCTCTGGATGGGTAAGGGATTGCCTCAGCCTAGCTGTCGGCAGTAGGGAGCCACTGAGGCTTTGTGCTTAGTCCTGTGCAGCTGGAAGTGTTCACTGCTGTGGACAGTGCTCCATGTATTCCTGGTGTGGGGAGGGAGGGGATACGGTTGACTCCGAATAGGAGCCTGGAAATCCCTGGGAGGGAAATGCTCTGCCGATATGCCTTGAGCACTGAGGAAAATACCTTAAAATTTTAACTTAAGAGTTTAAAAATGGTTATTATGTGTCAGCTAGTATTCTAGTAATTTTTTAATGTGTATTACAAATAAGAGGCTTAAAACCAATTTTCTGAGGTTTTATCTACTATGTGTTTCATAGTTTTATTATTTGAAACTAGCAACAAAGTCTTAAGGCTTATGATTGTTTATGTTTGGGGCTAACATAATTTAGTGGGTAATTTATTTTTTTTCAATTTAAAAAATTTTTTTGGTCCTGGGAATCAAACTCAGGGCCTCGAGTTTGCCAGGCAGGCCTGTGCTGCTGAGCTGCATCCCCAGCCCTATAGTGAGTAATTTACAAGCTTTTTGTGCTTTGCTAATGTATTTGAATATTGGGATTAGTTGTAAAATGAAGCGAAGAAGTAGTGAAATGAATAGAAAATTTGTTTGTCAATAGTAATTTATACTTTTTTTTATCTTTAGCTGTAAAGATGGTGAAATTAGGCGCTACCAGGGTCCAAGGACCAAGAATGACTTCATAAACTTTATAAGTGAAAAAGAATGGAAGAGTATTGAACCTGTTTCCTCATGGTTTGGTCCAAGTTCTATTCTGTAAGTATGAGGATTTTTTAAATCTTACTCAGAATTAATGGGAACATATAATTATATTTCATAGGACATGCAAGTGCTTACTTTCTTAACTTCTGAAATAAAGGTTGATATTTTTAGTTGATATAAGTCAAACATTTTATTGCTTGTTAAAGTAGGAGGAGGAATTCTGTAGAAGTAAATTTAATGCCTTTTTAATGATACTTCTAACTTTGTGGATGTGGTCATATACCTCATTGCAAAGTAAATAATTCCCAGAAGATGGCGAGCGGTCTAATGGATAATACTCTGGCTTGAGTGAAGTAATTTGAGAGAGGGGACTTAAACTTTTATCTGCTTATACTGCCTTTAGACTTCAGTTGTTTTGTGGTACTGGGAATCAAACTCAGGACCTTGCACTTGCCAGGCAGGCACTTATGCCGCTGAGCTGTATTCCCAACCCTGGACTTCAGTTCTTAATGTGAAGTGCTTGAATTGAGTTTGATTGGTCATATGAATGGTGAGTGAACATTGACTCTTAATGGCATGATTAACCATTGAACTTATAGCCAGCACCTTACACTTAGACCCAGCCACCTTTTGGCTTCCGTGTGAAAAAGTCTTTGGGGATAAGTAGCTGTATTTCTTGCCAAAGAGAAACATGGTTGGAAATCCACAAATCCTTCTTGTTTTTTTAAACCTGCCATTTAAGCTGAATTTCATTATGTAAAAGCTGCTACAGATTTTAATTTTAGCAATAGATGATTCTTTTTTTTTTTTGCTGTGAGGTGCTGGGGACTGAATATAATGCCCAGGGCATGGCTGGGCAAGTGCTCTACCACTGAGCTACAGCCCCGGACTGAGGAGATAATTCTTAACTGGGAAGAATCAGATTAACAAGTCCTACCAGTTGTTCCTTCAGAATCCCTTCTGTGCTTGTCTTTTGGAATATTAGAATGGTGAACAAGAATTGCCACTTTCATCTGGTTTCATAGAGCTTATAACCTTTTACTTGATATGTTGTGGAAGTCAGATGAAAGATAAACATTAATGTTGATGCTGTGAGAGGAGAGGAAAGGAAATTATGAGGTATTTTATTTTGAGAAGGTGACATGATAGCAACTCTAAAACTTACTTTTTATGAGCAAACCTTATTACAGGCATGAAGTCAGTGATGGGTCACTAATCTTGATACACACCAGCTTTAAGACTATAAGGTCTGTCATGTTGAGGAAGTTATAGAGTAGAAAATAAAATGTATAGATATAGACAAAGCTGTGTCTCTTACTCAGTTTTTCAACCATTTCTCTTTTTATTTTAGGATGAGTAGTATGTCAGCACTCTTTCGACTTTCTATGTATATCAGGGTATGGATTAAAGTATTTCTTACCTCTGAAATATTTTTAATGTTATCACTTTTTTAAATGAGCAAATTATTGGGTTTTTTTTCTTCTTTTAATTTCAGACTTGCTATGACTATTTTATTGAAGACCTTGGACTACCAGTTTGGGGATCATACACAATTTTTGCTTTAGCAACTTTGCTTTCAGGACTGTTACTAGGACTTGTAAGTACTTTGAAAAAGTAGGGAGAAAAGTATTTTATTACTATTATTATTAGGTTTTGTGAGACATGGTCTTACCATGTATTCCAGGCTGACTTAAACTTACTGTGTAGTCCAGGCCAGGCTTGAGTTTGGAGTCCTCCTGCCTCAGTCTCCTGATTGGTGGGATTATAGGCATGTGCCACCACACGCGGCAGAATATTTTAAAATATAATAGTACAGTGACACTAGTTGTGTTATGTTATACATTCAGATTTCTCTCTTCTTGCAGTGTATGATATTTGTGGCAGATTGCCTTTGTCCTTCAAAAAGGCGCAAACCGCAATCACATCCTTCAAGTAAGTATATTTAAAGTATTTTGTTTTCTGGCTCTGCTAGGGATCTGATTTAGATCCTTATGCATGTGAACAAGCACTCTACCACTGAGCTACATCTTCAGCCCTTTTCATTTTTTATTCATTGTAATCCCATTCATTGCTGTAAACACAGTCATTCTCTTTTAACAGGTTGGCCTCTATTCAGGTTCCTAAGTGCAGAGTCATCTCTTAGCTCTAGCATAAAGGAAGGGATAGATACATATTTCATGTGGGAAATACATATTTTGTGGTAGTCGTAGATTTTGGAACACTGCTATTTTCTTGATTCTTACGATGAAAGGTATTTCAGCATTACATAATAGCTTATAGATATTTAATGACATTCATCTGGTATTTCGAATTTTATGTTATTCATGGATCTGTTTGAATATATATATCTGAGACAAAATTTTTAAATTTGAGTATATTCTACTTTTGAAGTCATTCGTTAGTATAGTGATCACATTTGAAGATTCTTTGTATGTAATTTTTACTTTTTTGCAAGGATACTGGGAAAATTTTGTACAGTGGATTTAGGCTTGATATTGACACAACTATATTACAGAAGGGATTTATATCTTTAGAAGCATTGATTGCTACTTATAAATGCTTATCTAATCTTTTATTTTTAATCTTGGGGGACTGTATTATAAATGGAGGCCCTCCTATATGCAGTTTGTATAGAACTGTCACTTAATACAATCCCTCGCTTTTCAGCAACTTTGTGGTTTACTGCATAGGTGATGCTCCTTCCTTTTGTAGTTGAAGAAATGAAGGTTAAAGGGGATGAAGGATGCCCCCAAGGTCACATAGACATGACAGAGCTGAACATAGACCTAAATTAGACTCATGACCTGGTATTTACTCTGTGATAATGCCTTTCTTGACTTGGGATTTATGAAGCTCAAAGCTCCTGAAATGAAAGTGATGGATATTTCATTGACAACATTGTCCTTCAAACACCTAATAGGTCATCTCTTTTATTCCTAGATGTGTTGGTGCTAAGAGGGTTTCATATAGAAGAAGGAATTTTTTTATCCACCAAGGGCCACTAACCTGTAGGGAAAAAATGTAGGCACAGATTAGTTAATAGACAAGGTTTTGAAGTGAAATGAGTATAAAATGTTTATTCACCAACTTTTTTTTTGATACCAGGAATCGAACTCAGGACCTTGTGCTTGCCACGCAAGTGCTTGTGCCTCTGAGCTATATCCCTGGCTCTGTTCACCAACCTTTAAAGTTGCAGTACAACTAGTTGCCCGTGGCACTGTCCTAAGTCTGACAGCTGAAGTTCTCTTCAGCCATTCTAGAATCTAGAGGACAGACTGCTCTTGGTGGAGATAACCTGTTGTAATCTGTAGTGCTTATGGAGAACCACATGGAATGTGATAAAGGACAGAGCCTATTGACTCAGCAGTAAAAGGGATGCCAGGCAGACGAAACAGCAGGTTGCCCATGACTGGTGGTTTCAGAGTGGTGTGTTGTGAGCTGAACTAGCAACTGGCCCTGAAAGAAATAGGGTGACCTGCAACTGTAATATATATTTTACTATTTGTAATTATGTCTTTAAAAAATTACATGGATGAGGAAAGGGAAGCACACTTCACTAGAAAAATTACGGAGAAGACATAACCTTTAATCTTACATTTGCATTTCTTTGGGAACTGAACTGTTGAAGTTCTAGTATAGTAATAGAGCAACAGATTAGTGGCAAATTAATATGATAGTTCTATCTTTTTTTTTCTTACAACTTCTATATTTACAGCTTTAAAGCTGATTCATTAATTTAGTGTATGAACTAAGTGAATATTTAAAATAAATTTGGTAAGTAAAATATGTCTTCCAAACCAATTTTTATGATGTTTACCATTTTTCTTTTTAAAATTTATTCCCTTTGGAAATTGAAGCAAATCATTTTTCTTTGATTTTACTTTAAAACAAATACAGTACATCAATAAAGCCACATTATCTGGTTTTTGTCTTTAAGAAAAACCATTACCAGAATTTTCCCAGCCTTTGAAAAAAATGGTGGAAGAACAAGAGGCTGATGAAGATGTTTCAGAAGAAGAGGCAGAAAGTAAAGAAGGAACGAACACAGACTCTCCCCAGGGTGCCGTACGACAGCGCTTTGTGGGTCCACCGTTGCCCACAGATAAATCCTAGTTAATTTTTATAAATATCTTAATACTATGATTCTGACAAAATAAAATTGATTATTTCTTTTGTTTTAAAGTGAACTATGATTTATGTATTGCAGAGTTCAGTCTAGATTGTCATTGAACATTTTTTTTTCCAGAAAATATAAGCAGGTATAAAAGCTTGAAATACAACCTGAGACCATCGAGATTTAAACAGTTCCTTAATTGTAGAAAATCTGGTGCCAAGCAATAAGATTTGTGTGTATTTAGTAATAACTTCTTTCAAGACTAAGTTAAAAATTATATTTCCTAAGATTTACATTAATGGGGGTGTTTAAGAATATTACTTAGAGAAAAAAATTTCTCATTTGATGTATTTTTTCTCAGTTTCACTGTGTGAAAAAAAGACCATATTTCCCATAAATGGGAACTTTGCCCCTTTTCTCAAGAAATGTGTATTGCAGTGATAACTTTGGTCTTAGACTTGTAGTCCACAAATTTCTCATTTTTTAGATTATGCAGCTAACAAAAAACTGTCTTGCTTTAATTACAGTTTTCTTTTTAACATCATATATAGGATATGCTACTGAGTTAAGAAGTTTTTATAAGTCCTTGGTGTTCTCTTGATTCCTATGAAGATTGATTGCCTGTTTTATTCCTTTTTTCAGTTGTATGGGTTTTTTTTCTTTTTTTGCTGTGGGTTACATTTTTCAAATTGGATGCTATGAACAGTATCACTATTATATGTACTGTAGGTAAACAGCTTTTGTTATTCTGCATTGAAGTTTACAAAGATTCATCAAATTGAGCTACTGAAAATTTTAAGTTTGGTCAATCAGTCCAGATATACAGTATGGTTGATGAACCTTGTCTTGACTTTTCTTTTGTATGTGTGTGTTTTTGTTTTTATATGGAGGTGAACATTCCTCATTTTTATTTGGTATAGAAAAGCTTTGGTATTTTATATTTTGGATATTCAGAGCTTAATTTGATAAAAAAAAATAACATTTGCATTCTGCTCAGGAAAAAACATCTGTATGTTTTCATTGTATCTTTGTCATCATATGCAAAATTCTTAATTGCATTTGTAGTTAGTGGATGCTTGATGTTTTAAAATCATACCATAAAATTGTTAATGTTTTTTAAAAAGGCAGATTTCAGATTTTATTGCTCTTGATTGCTAATACTGAGTGGTATTCCTCAGGTGGATTTCAGCCACGTGGACCACATAATTTTTACCTGACAGCAAAGGGCAGGTTGATAGAGGACTGTTAGCCACAAGAAAGGGAAGAACCATAAATTCTCAGAAGAAATCATCCAGCCATTATATGATAGGTGATTTCTGTAATGTCTTCCCCACTTTTTAGGTTCTCTCTGTGTGAATCCATTAGATTTTTATTATAGCGATGTAAAACAGTGTTTCCTTAAAGGCTTGTTCTTTAGACTCTTAAAATACTCTGCCATTGAAGAGTTTGGATGTGTAATTTGTGATGCCTTAGAAAAATACTCTAAGCACAAAATAAACTTTTCTAAGTACTTCACTAGCACTAAAGACCAGTGTGATTTCTAGATGGATATTTGAAGGTCTGTACTTAAATGCTTCGTATTTAACAGTGTTTCAGATGAGTAATTGTGAGTTCCTGTGTGCTTCATGTATGTAATTAAAAGGGTAGAATGTAAAAAAAATTTTTGTTACTTGAGATGATTGAGGAAAATAATGCTCATTCATTCATTCCACTTTCTAGTGCTCTAAAGTCTTTGACTTCATTGTTTTTGCTTAGATAATACAGAAAATTGAAAGTACAGTGAACAAGTAGTCTCTTAATATTTCCATAAACATGATCTCAGAGCTCTTAAAAGTATCACTGTAGACACCTGAATAATTAGTCTTCTTTATGATACCAGAGGCTTATGGAAATCATATGAAGTCTGATCTCTAATGGAAAAGGCAGTGTTCTGCCACATACTGCTTAATGACGGTCAACACGACTGAAAGTAATCCTGATGATTGCTGCCTATGTCAGATAGCTAGCTGCCACTGAGAGAATCTCTTGTAGTGGTGCTAAGCTGTTTTCCATGTGACATCTGCAGTGTCACATGGGTAAGCATTTTTCAGAATAGGCTCAGAGTTACAGTAGTAAAAGATAGAATTTGAATTTAATTCTGATTCCAAATACTGTTGTCTTTTTTTGTTCTTGTTGCTTTCTTCTGAGTATTAAAAGTTCAGAAATGGCTATTTCAGTCTTAAAAATTTCACTTCTGTCAGAATGTAGCAAAAATGCTAATTATTCAATGTTTGTTGTCTTGTAATGTTGGTTACTACTAGGCATAAAGATATCAGAGTAAATGGTATTTTTAAAAGCAACTTTTTCTCAACTTGGGTCCTTCAACCCAATGCATGAAATGTATATCTCTGGACTTAAATATGAAGATAACCATTTTCAAATGAACCTTTTAACTCATTTTAGAGCTATGTAGGACATTGTACTCAATTCTCACTTTATAAGGTATAAGTTTTTCCAATAAGTTACTCCTGATTTGAGTTGTTATTAAGATGATTGGGATTGAGGTTTTTTCCAGTTTTTTTATTAGTGCATATTAGTACATATTTTTTTATTAGTGCATAATGCATTCCTTGTGGAGTTGGTGCGTGTACATTACACATCTCAATTCTTTATACCCTTTCCCTCCTATCTCTTTATCCTCTTCCTGTCTCTCTTTTATTATCTCTTATATTTTGTTTTTCATTGGTTTTGAAATTTAAGAGTAATCTTAGTGACTATATAATTATAAAGATTTACAATTTGAAGAGCTCTGCAGAATTAGGAAACTGATACTGAATATCTAGCAGCTTCTGTATTTGAAGTTTAATGGTAGAAGTGGAGCAACAAAAATTAAAGTTGGAAGTTTGGTACTTGAGCAAGAACAGCATTCCTTTTAAAAGTATTTTTAAAATTTATTTACATGGTGATAACAGTATTTTAGCCATTAATGAAATCAACCTGAAGTGTTGCTAGTAGCAAGATTACTAGTTCATTGGAGAATAGCAGTTCAGGTACTTGCAAGGTTCAACTTTCTGCTGCCTGGCAGTTCCTAAGAAATTTTATCTGAACTTTAGTTATCTCCTCCAGAATAAACTTACGTGTTTCTTGATTAGAAATTTTAAGTGCTGTTAACTATATGCCTTACCTCTGCCCCACTTAATATTCCTGATACGTTTAATGAATCAGGTGTTTATGAGTTGGTTCTTGTCTGTTGGTTTAAGACTTAACTTAAATTCTTTAAGTCCTCTCTGGCCTGTAGTCTTTTTTTTTTTTTTTTCTCTCCCTCACAAACTATAATGTGTTTAGCCATTCTCTTAGCTAAATCATGTTAGGTTTTGAAATAGTTCTTTTGCATTTATTATACTGGTTATTTGAGCTAACACATTACCATCTTTGGGTCTTGTTGGTGCATAAAGTGATTTCTGAGGTTTTATTGCCCTTTAACAAAATAATCATTGCATTTGTAGGTTGTCTCTAAAAAACTTGATTCTATCTCTAAAGCCCATTAGTCTCAAACTAAGAGTGGTGTCCCGGAAGAGATTTGGGCATTGATTGTCATGTTTATTAAAGAAATGAGTAATTGGCCTATAACACAGTCTACTGAAGTGGAACAGGAAAAGTCTGTGCTCTTTTCTTGTGGTCAGTGGTATTGTGGCCCAGTACTAATGTCCCATCCTTCACAGCTGAGGCCATATTTTTAAGTTGTCCTCTATTTCTCTGCATCCACGTGCTTCAAGGGATGCTGACACCATTACCTTTGCCTACTAGGGCTAATCTAGTCCAGTAGCTGACAGTAGAGGTGTCCATATTGAGCTAGTGAGATGTTGGGACCTTTTACAGTACTGAGAATTGAACCCAGCACCTTTGCTCTTGAGTTGTACCCTCAGTTCCACCCCTCTCCCTTTTTCCCTCCCCTCCTTTTGACACAGGGTCTTGCTAAATTGCCCAAGATGGGCTTGTACTTGCGATCCGGCCTCAGCCTCTCAGAGTGCTGAATTATAGGTGTTTACTGTTTATCCAGCTTCATTGGGGACTTCTTAAAAGTCGAGGTTCAGAAAAAACAGTTGTCTTCTCGAGTTTGGCACTATCTGGATGTGACAGAATTTTGCAGTCATCCCACAGTCTGAGAGCAGAACCAGGAGAATCTCAAGCCCTGGCCTAGCCCACCCTACCTCCACACATCTTGAGACTTTTCTTACCACCTGACCATTTTGAGGAAGGCTTTTTGGTTGTTTGAAACTAAAGTATGAATGTGAATCACTTCTCTGGATTGGTGAGCAATGTGTCTTTACTTAGCATATCCCAGCTCGGTTCCCATGTGTCATCTGAGGGCACTCATTCCAAGCCATGGTTTACTTATTGTGGTGTTTGAGATCAAGAAAGAAAGATTGTATGTGTGTGGTTGAAGTTAATTAATGGGCCAAACCAGGCATGCTGAGTAAGGAAAGGTTAAGTCAGTATAGTTTGGAGGACCTGTTTTTGATTGCTTATAATTTATTATACTAAGTTCTGTAAGCACTAAGAGATGAATTTCTGGAATCTTAGTGTGTCAGGTTTTCAAGAGTAGCTGTTTAGTGTGAAATCAGGCCTTCAGCCCAAGATCCCTGTTTGGCTTTTAAATTCATATTTTTTATGTTTTACAAACAAATGTCTTATGTATCATCTTAGTACCTTTAGTCTTCTACTGAGAATAGGAGCAATATAAATTAGGAATTATTTTGTCTATTTTGGGAGAAAAAGGATGGAGTAAACTATGTTTATATTGGCTGGAATGGTTCTTAGTCTAATGTTTCTTATGAAGGTGGATTTCATTTGAATAAATTTTGAAGTGATATTTTACAAACTTGTCAAGAGTTGTCATTTTTTAAAAGTTTTCAAGCTTGTCAACAAATACCTTGCTACCTTACTACTGGGGAAACCAAATCACTTGGTAAGTTTTATTACATAGACTGAGTTTTAGTGCAGCAGACTTGTTTGGTTGTGTTCATTCTTTATGAGCTCAAGATGTTAGATGGCTCCAGCTTTCAGGCTGATTTTTAATCTAGGATGTGCAAACTAAAACGATGTCTGATTCTCACCCTTGGATAAGAACTCAGCAGAAACTACAGCGCACAAAGTAGGATGATGCATCTTTCAATAATCTTTGGAGCTGTCCTTTATTTTGAGATTATATCCTATTTATTAAATTTTTAAAACCCTGGTACTTTTTTAAAAATCAGAATTTTATGGGGCCATAGAAGTCTGGATTATTCTGGAAAACACTCATTGAATTAGCACTGAATAAACTGAAGTTTTTGCATTAGACAGCTCATGAAAGACAAATGGGAGTTACGGATCCAGATGTCACAACCAGCTGATTTTTTCATACTTTGCAAAGCTTTGAGTAGAGTTATTGGAAGCCATGCTGAGTGGTACAACTGTAAAGTGAAATGTCCTGTTCACATTGTTATATAGAATCCAAGCCTAGCCAGAAGAGTCTGTTGGCATAGGTGATGGATCAGTTAGTGGCAGTCTCAAATTTATGTTGCCTAAGCAAGCATAGTGGCAGTCTCTCTCCATGTTCATGTGAAGACAGAGTAAAGTGAATGTTTATTTTTTTAATTTTAGTTGAATTGGTGATGTTTGATGTAACCAGCTCCTAAGGTCCTGCATGCTTCCTTTTCACCCTTGGTACCGTCATTCTTTGGCCCGAGCTAAAGGAGGATTCACTACTGATTATGTGGTCGGATCTTCATTGCAAATTATCTGTTGTAGTTAAGATAGCCAGAGAACTCTGCAGATAACTCCTTATTTTCCCCTAAAACAGCACATGCCCCTCTGAGATACCACTGTTTGATTAATGAGCTCTTAGTTCAAGGGTGAGAAGTTTCATAGCCTGCTGGCATTGTATAACTGTCCTGCTTTTCTCAACCAAAGCGTTCAGGTTCTCTGTCTTTAGGCCTCGTGAAGAGAAGAGGCTTAGAAGGACAGCAATTGTGGATTCATGCTGAATGGTTAGGTTTTCGTTTTCTCAAACCAAGGCCCACTTTTTCTTCAGTCATTAAATTATATAGTGTCTTTCTACAAGGGGAAATTAGTGAGTCAGAACAGACCTATGATATCAGGAACTAACCTGAGGATGGGTTCACCAAACATCAGTTTGCAGGTAGTGGCCAATAGTCTTTGATGTTACAAGTCTAGCTGTATTAAAATTCCTGTCATTGGCCACTGAGTCACACCCCATTACTATGGGAATTGTCAAATATTTGGCAATGATTTGGGGCCATTTAGAGTGGTTGTGTAGCTCTGAAGTGGAGGAGAAATAGTGCATCTTATCTGTCAAATGGATAAAGCATTCAAATATTCACCATCTCTTCCGTAGTTCTGAACTCTGTACCTGTGAAAGTTAAGGTATCAAAGCTAAGGTATAAAAGGTAGCTCCTGCACAAGGTCCTAAACAAAGTTTTTGGGGAGCCAGGAGCCTCTTTCTAGCTGTGATAGGGGATTTTGGGTTTCTGGCTATTCCTGTCTTACAAGCCACCAACTAAATGAGTGAGTCCAGGTACCTGATGTGATCAAAGGGAATGGAACCAGCGGAAGCTGGGTGAGTGCTTCCCCATCCCAGTGGTCACCTTGGTGTGTGCTTTAGCACTGCTGTGATGAAAATGTCTCCAGATTTGGTTTGGATTCTTGCACTGCAGAATCTGTTGCTTGCAGGCTTGTGCATTTCTCACACACCAGCTGACCTGTGAAGTCCTGTCTTAATTCTGAGTTCAAGAATCCTTAATTGGAGCCAAAGCAATCTAAAAATCATGGAATGCCCTCAAAACTAATATACTTTATGTATTAACTCATTTCTAGCTAATAAGCTCTGGTGAGTGCAGTGACAGGCTATCGAGACAAATTGTGCCTCATGTGAAGATGTGTTA
>PVJX010012083.1:0-51556 GCA_004027295.1 Dolichotis patagonum | reverse complement strand
TATGGTTCTGTGACATAGGTGCAGTGAAGGAGTAATTTAAGGGAGCAAAAATCAATAACCCTTGAAAAGGACTGTGTGTTCCCAAGACAGCTCAGAATTTCTGGGACAAAGACAATTCCAGGTCAGCATTGAGGGGTGGAGTTTCCAGTAAGAAAAACCATTTGAGGCTAAGAAATGACAAAGCTTCAGTGGATTCTGGGGAAGCTCCTGGGCAGTGGTCACAGGATAACCAAGCCCTGGGGCTGTTTTTCAGTCCTGGGAAACATTATATGTAAATGAATCCTAGAAAACACCTGAGTGTAGGGGCTGGGGATTTAGCTCAGCGGCATAAGCGCCTGCCTTGCAAGCGCGTGGTTGTGGTTCGATCCCTGGTACTGACAAAAAAAAAAAAAAAGAAGAGAAAACACCTGAGTGTAGAAACAGACAATAGCAAAATATGAGTTTAAGCAGGCACACTAGTACACTTTACCTAGATGTTGCTGCTTGTCACATGCATT
The DNA here is from genome assembly GCA_004027295.1 of Dolichotis patagonum. NCBI lineage: Eukaryota > Metazoa > Chordata > Mammalia > Rodentia > Caviidae > Dolichotis > Dolichotis patagonum. Next base: position 51,059 of record PVJX010012083.1, on the reverse strand, counting down.
ATGCATTTATTATATTCATATATTTTTGTCTCATATAGCATAGTAACACTACTTACCTAAATATCCGTAGAAACATAATTCATGAATGTGCTTTGTAATCTCTGAAGAGGGAAAATGGAAGGCGTAATAGGAGGCGGTCCTGGTAACAGGCACAGAACACCGCAGGAATGCTGTCGGGCGAGCCTGCAGATGCAACCTCAAGGAGCAAAGGCACAAGAACGGCCGCCAAGGTCAAGGGAGGAAAAAGCACAGGTGGACACATTGCCATATGCTGCCCAGAGGTCAAAAGGCAGCCTAGCTACCGTTAGAAATGCAGAAGTCATAAATAGATAAGACATAAAGCATCTGTCTTTGGCTAACGGTTATTGAGGACTCACTCTGCATAGCACCATGCTCGATACATTGTGGAGCACAAAAATAATTATTATCCGCCCTTGAGGCGTTCGCAGCATGGTAGAGGTGTTAGTTCTGATACAGAAGAAACACTACCACAAAGTCTGCTAGATTTAAGTGAGTTCAGATTTATAAATGATGAAAGTGGCCTTGTGAAGTGATGAACTAGAAGATTTCATTGACAGTCACTGGGAAGGTCAATGCCTATGAAGAGCTGCAGGCTGTCTGAACCCCAAGTCCTCTGCATTTGGAGGGGGCGTAGCCCTTTGGAGAGAATGAGTGGCCAAGGAAAAACCCAAATGAGAACTATTACTGAATAGTATCTGCATTATGTGGCAAGTCACATAGGACATTTCTGTACAAAGAGGATAATTTCCCAGTAAGAAGAGTAAGGGCAGACTTAATAAACTTCCAGGAGGCCTAGATTTGAATGGACTATGTAGCCAGGGCTCACCACCAAAGGAACCAAGGATTCATTCTTCCTCTTGCCTCTATGCAGAAAACAGATGGGCTTTTTATCCATCGCCATAGCTAAGGGTCTATCAAAAGGCAACCCAACCATGCTTATATTGTAACAAAATCTGACAAGATTGTGCAGCTGACCTCCTGGCTCAGAGTTTAGGCTTATGCCACGAGTTGTATTTAAGTAGGCTTATCATTAGCCAAGATACTCTCCAAAGACATTCTACAAAAGACACAAGTTCTCCCTAAATAAACTGTACTACCTCATGAAAAAATACAAAAAACACTTAACCATTTATTCTGTGTTTTAAAACTAGCACTTGAAAGTGAAGTATCCAAATACAGAACACCCTATCTAGGTACACACCAAGTTCTGTTATAACAAAGCCCTTAAGACTATTTAAAAATCTTTGAAAATTTGACCTATGAGAAACAGCTCTAGCAACCCTAATCCAAAAATCTGCTATCTGAAATGGTTTAAAATCTGAAAGTTTTTGATTTTTACACTCACATAACACCAGTATGACAAGGAAAAATGTCACATGTGATCTCAAGTGATCAATCATGATCAAAACACAAGTGCCCTAAAAACAATGTATAATGTGGCTATGTGTATATAAGGTGTACACAGTACATAAAGGAAGTTCATGTTTAGTTGTGGGTTTCAAATTAAAAATGTCAATATATATATATGTGTATATATATATATATATATATATATATATATATACACTAACATTCCAGTCCCTTAAAGATAAATAGTTGGCAACATGTGTATAAACAACCTATCCACACACACGGCTCACTCATTCTGTTTTCAAGTAGTCCTTTCTGCAACTTCAAGTTTCTGAGAATCAGTTTTTGGATTCACATTAAATAACAACTATGAAAGAAGCTCTCAAAAACCTTGTTTAAAAGAAAAAGGTCATTGTTTGCTACCAAGAGTATTTAACCACCAACCACTGTGTTTTGTTTGATTACTCAAACCTTACCCTCTTCTACTTGTAACTGTTAGAAATTGTAAGTAAGCCTATTTGGATAGAAGTATTCCTAGTTTCAAGGGTACCCACTTCAAAATTCCACACCTACCGCTTTCTATTCAACATCAATACCCACAAGAGACAATCCACATTTCCAGCTTTTTGGTTTTGGTTCCTGAAACCAGCTTTTTGGTTTTGCTTATATATACACTACCGTGGTTTTGTCCATTATGTTAGTGGCTCAAAATCATATAGTTTTGGTTCCTGAAATAATCAGGTTTCTACCACCCATTCCTGGATCTACTGAAAATACTCTGCAGAAGCCAACATGACCCCAGAATTAATCTCTTTTATTGCCTATTTTTTTAGCTCTACTTATTGTGAAATATAAATTATAACACAGTTAGTCTCACAAAACAGAAGTGCATAGCCCAAACACTTATCTTCGAGGAAATATCCATAATGTCACCCTTTAGATAAAAAAATAATCAGAACATTCTCAGCCCCAGAAAATCCTCACATGCCCGTTTCTGGCATTGATTTTTTTTTTTTTTTTTTTTTGTACCAGGGATCAAACTCATGACCTCGTGCTTGCAAGGCAGGGGCTTATGTTACTGAGCTAAATCTCTGAACCTGATCTCTCTTCTTACAAGAGCAATCACTATCTTTATTACAGTGTCTATTGTAGCTTCCATTCACATTTTCACTACCTAAACAAGCATCCCTAAGCACCATAAATTTAATTAGAGCTATCACCATATGTTACCTAACTTTTCTCATTAAGTGTCATGTGAGATTCATTTTTTTTCTTTTATAGGCCTGTAGTTTGTCACTTTTGGTACTGTGTGATATTTTGCTTATATATACAATACCATTGTTTTGTCCATTATGTTAGTGGCTCAAAATCATACAGTTCTCATCCCACTGAACATCTCTGAGCATGTAACAGTAATGTCACTTTAAAATTCTCTTTGGCCCAGCAATGTTTCCTAATTTGGCTTCAACTATGGATTTTCAGTGAATTTTTCTTACTGCTTGTCCTCCGTGTTTCTTGTAGGAAAGATGGACCTCCTTTTGGAGTCTTGTTTATCTCTTCATCTCATGGATCAACTCAGTACAAGCTGCTTCTTTAGCTCGAGCTCAAACTATTTTAGTGAAGTGCATATTCTTTCCTGCTTTTCTTCATCCTCTCCCTGCCTTGACCACTTTCCTTTCCTCAGGCTGCTCACAGATTACAGAGCTAAAGAAAAACCTACCCCTAACCATGCCCCTCTCTCACTTTTTTTTTTCTTTTTTGTCCTGCTGCCTCAGCCTGGAATTCTGTTTTCTATCTTTATCCTTTAATTTTCGAATCAAATGTTTCCTCTTTGATGTCTTCAGGGACTTCAGAACTGTCACTGTTCCCTGTCTGTTTGCCCTAAACACAGCGTGCAGTCCTATTCCGTAAGCATGTATGACCTTGATGGTAGAACGTTCCTTCCTGTCTCTCTCACCAAAGAACAGGAAACTTTCCCTAATTATCTTTATAGCACTCAAAGTGCTTTCTGCATCGATGTTGCCAGAATGAAAGAATGAATCTGTTTACTGGGTAACATTTACGAGTTTGCTATGCTAAGGAAAAGCCTGCAGCATTCCCAATCATGCTTAGCTTCACTGGCAAAGCTGTATCAGATTTTTACAGGGTGGTTGTTCCAGGTTAGGCTTCCTTGGAAGCAGTGTCTGAGAAGGAGATAAGCATGCAGGATGTTTACTGCAGAAAGTTCTTGGACTTCATGTCTGTGGAAGGAGAAAGGTATGTCTTCAGATTCCTCTACCCTCCTCAGAAAGTGAGAATGAACTCTTTGGCCTATGCAGTCCCTATAGGGCTCTGACAACTAAAAGTGACACTGATAGATGGAGACAAGTGTCATAGTATGCACCATAGTATAAAGATGTTAAAGAAGAATTTCATAAACTAATTTCCTAATTTATGTATAATACCTGCTATGATTTCAGTGACTCTAAGCATAACTATCATGCTAGGAAACATGCTGCTATCATTGTGCTTGGTACAAAGTTTCTGTTCTTACTTTACAACCTTTGCTTTGCTCCCTGTCTCCTGATGTAAGCATTTGAAAGGGACAGATCCAACTCACAGAAACTGCACAAAGAGACCCTTGGATTCAGAATTTGACAGGATTTTACCTGGAAAGACAGAGGTGACAGAAAACTCAGGATTTAATTGTCTCTTCAACTCATTTTAATGAAGTACACAGTTGAAAATTCCTACCATATTTATGTGAACACTATAAAAGAAATATTTGAAAATCTCAGTTAATTCCCAAGGTATCTGAGTATAAGTTTCTACACAAGTATTTTCTCCATTATTTTAGACATTTCAATGTGTTAAAAAAATCAGGAAATGGGTACTTGTGTGTCCTTCTCTTGAGCAATCTCAGAACATACAGTGCCAAATTAGAAAGATACTATAATTGAAAAAAAAAAAGCTAGTTACTTTGCTTTGGAAAAGGTAGAATATGCAGTTTTTCCATTTGTTCCATAATAGTTTAGCAAGTCACCAGTGAATCAAACATAAAGATGCACTAAAAAGGCCCACACAAAGAGAAGGGACATTGCAGACCAGAATGCAAAACATTTGCATGAGTAGAAGAGCCTAGGAAGGTTGGCAGGATAAAGAGTTCTGTGACTGCCAGATTTTTCAAATAAGCAATGGATTAAGGGTGGTTCTTTTAGCCAGGATAAACATATAGGATGAGTTGGATGTGGTGGCAGATGCCTATAATCTTAGCACTCTGGGAGGCTAAGACAATTTAGTGACTCAGTGAAATCTTGTCTCAAAAATGTTTTTAAAAATATAATAATAAAAGGCTGAGGATGTAGGTCAGTGCAAATGCTCTGATTTTAATCTGATAGATAGATAGATAGATAGATAGATAGATAGATAGATGATAGATATTATAATGAATAAAATTGAAAGGAAAAGATCATGACATCAGTCTTACAAATACTGAGCTGAAATATCTGGACTCAGTTCAATGAAGATACAAGATGATTTTACATCTATCAGCCCACTGAGGACAAGGAAAGGAAAAACAAATATTGCAGGCATCAGTCTGTAAACTTATCCATTTACCATTCAAAAGCTATGAACCAGTCACTATATCAGGTCCTAGATATTAAAAGTCAGTGTGGTGACAGCTTGGGTTGTGATAAGGGATGAAATCACACAAGAAGACATAGGAAGAATGAGATGTTGACAGCAGAGCCCTGGGGAGAAACTAGATTGAGAATATGGACAGTGGCAGAAAAACCCAAGAAAAAGACTAAACAAAAGTCTGGCTGGACAACAGGATGCAAAGAAGAGAATGGGAATTTAAGGAAGAGATGAATATTAGACAGAGCTGAGACTACTGCACTAGGCAAACTTCCCTGTGGACATTATTCACTGTCCCCTATAACATCTCATCTGTGGCAATAGTGTATGATTTGCAAAAGTAAGAAATATCAAATGTCATACCATCAAAGGTACTCATCGCGATTAATTTTATTTCTAATATTATTTTTCTTAGTGGATTATAATTAGTTTTTCAATTTTTGTTTTTCATTAGTTTGTATTTGCAGTGCATAGTGATTACATTCCTCATGGAGAGTTGTGCACATACTTAACATGTCTCAGTTTTCATTCTTTTCTCCTCCCCCCTTTATGGCTATTATTGTTGCTGTTATTATCATCAATATTCTGTAATACAGTAAAGCCAACAAAAGGACTTCGAACAATGGCCTCTGGCTTTAATTAGTAGGATTTCCACTGGCAATGAGGTGCAGTATGACACTAGAAGAAACCAGGTCACAGCAGATGGAAAAAATGACTAAGGAATACAAAGGAAGACGCAAAAGTGTAGCCTATCATGATCAAACTGTCAGCCAGGAAGGGAAGAAAGGGGAGCAGACAGGAGCTCTTGGAAGATTTTTAAAAATACCTACAAATTATGTTCATATACGGAGCTACTTCTGTGGAGGAAAACATAATGAGGAAACAAAAGAGAACAAATAAATAAGTAAGATTTTGGAATATTAGGATGGGTTACAATCAGGAGCAAAGCAGTACCAAAATACATCATGTACTTCATAAAAAAGTCCAACAAAAATATATAATACTACTATAGGAGAATGGCAAAAAGATATTGAATTATATTAAAGAAAACTTCAAAAACCAAAATTTATGGCAAATTCATAGGTTGTAAAATTTGTGAATATAAATATTTCTACTGAAATTAACGTATAAAGTCAATGAATTTTTTCTTTAATTTTTTATTTTATTTTAAAGAGGGAAAAACAAAACAAAACAAAAATACAGGAAAAGAAACAAAAAAGAGGCAAATAAACAACAATAACAAATAACCGAAGGCAATAATAATATAAGCTTTCAAAACAAGGTGATAGGAATTTAACAAAGGTTGTTATTTTGCATAGTTATTTTTAAGAGTTAATCAGATTACCAAGTAGGCATGCAAAATTGATGAATCCTATGAGTGTTAACTGTTTTGCTCCAAGAACTAATAGGATTAGTAGTACAATCATCTTAGCTATCTGAAGTGTATATATACAAATTTTATCTTTTTTATTTTCCTTTGTTCTTTCTCAAATTTGTAAATACCATATTGTCTCTTGGTGTAAGAAACTGAAAAAGTAAATAAAATCCAAAATCTTCAATAAATATTATTAAAGGGTAAGAAACTGTTCTAAGGAGAAAAATAACATGGATAGAGAAAAGGAGGGAAAAAAATGTCAGTGAATTCTTCATCATCAAGTTAGTGTGTGTGTGTGTGTGTGTGTGTGTAAATTAGCAAATGAATTTTTTAATTGACACATACATTTAAAAGACCAAGAACAATAAAGACACACATGAATAAGAAACACACAAGGTAGGAAGCACTTGGCCAGATATCAAGACCTATAATAAAGTATATTAATCAAGATGGTGAATTTTTATTATAGATAGGCATTTAGAGAAATGAACTACAACTGAAGTCTAGAAACAACACAGAGCAAAAAACATTGTGCTTACGAGAAATTAACACTTCAAAGCAAAGGAGTAATGTCACTCTCAAATTAGTGGAACTGTAATAATGGGATGCTAAACCATCTGAATGTGATTTCCTAGACTCCATGAAAACCATTAAAAATCAATCACAGAATGGAAGACATTTAAAAAATAGTACTCAATCTCAAGATAGAAAACTTAATGAGAAATACAAATAAATGAAAAATGCAAATCATTCAATAGAAAGATAATTAAAGAACTTGAAATGATGCTTCACAGTGAAAATCCAAATCAATAAAAAACTAAAAAATGTATTCGGCCTCACTAGAAATAAAGCAACAAAAAATAAAACAAGTTAATATTGGCATCCTTATGATTGGAAAAAATACAAAAGTTCTATTCAAAATATTGGGCAGAATTTGGGCATCGGGATTTACAATAGATTGCTGGTGAGAATATAAATGTGTATACCCACTGTGGAAAGTGGTATAGTGCTCTCGAAAGTAGCCAAGGTACCTTTGGGCCCAGCAATTCTGCTGGGCATCTATCTTAAGAAAATCCATGTATCAAGTCACATTATTCACAGTATACCTGTTAGAAACAATGAAAATTGCCATAGCAGTAGATGGATAAATAAACTGTGTAATATTCACTTAATGAACACTGTACAGAATTAAAAACAAATGGATAAATTAAAATCATACACCAAAAATGTAAATGAATTTTACCAACCTATAGCTCAGGGGAAAAATGAAAAAACACAATATGGTTCTATTTAGGTAGAGTTAAAAAATAGAAAAATTAACATTTTTGCTTATAGATGCATCCTTACGTGGCAAAATCCAAAGATAAGCAAAAATATTACTGCTATAAAGGTCAGGATAGTATAAGCACTAGAAGATAAGAATTAATTTGCACCTGGCAGGATAGTACTTATGCCTGGCTGGTTCCTTCTCCTTCTGCCTTCAGCAGTTATCCCAAATCTTCGGTATACATTGCGCTCTTTCCTGATCTGTGTAGTTTCTACATAGGTATTTGCCTTATAATTATTTATAGAACAATTCACATGGATTTTTATGCACTTTTCTGTGTACAAGTTCTATTTTCTCAATGAAAAGTGTAAAACAAAGTATAGATAAGATTTGCTTCAAGTAATAGTGGGGAAAATAATGTTTAATAACTTACTGTGTAAACTGACCATAATCTATACAACATTTTACTTACACATCTAATATAAAAACATACATGACAATTATATTAAACTACCTATAGACAGGGGCCCACATGAGGAAAAAAAGTTTTTGAAATCTTTATTTTTTCCTTTCAATAAAGAAATATTTCAAGAATTACTTTTACTACCTCAAACTATTTATAGTTATTGGTAATTTCAGTTTTTGTGTAGATTTTCTACAATACATCAATAACATGAATATTCTTTTCAGATGCATTAGCAACTTACCAAAATATATGATTACATTATCCTATTAAAATAAATGGTTTGGGCCTGTATCTTTAACTTTAGCATTCCAACAGAGTGTGATCAAAAACCATGGTTAAAGTTTAAATTTTTAAAATATGTATTGTAGTAAGACACATTGCTGATGATGCCCTCAAAATACTCCCCTTGATTTAAACACACTTACCCAGTTCTGATGGCACTTTTTGAAGCAGTTCTGGAAGTCTTTCTTGAAGCTCTGGCTGCCTTGATGTCCTGAGGTGATTTAAAACAATTGATTTTGGAGAAGAGTCAGAAAGAACACAGTGCCAGATGCAGTAAATAAAGTGGATGAGAAAACACCATAACGTTTTTTTATTTGACAAAAGTCGCTGCAAACATTTTGAATTGATTGAGGACGTTCAAGGCAGCCTTAAAAAGAATCACTCGTAAAAGAGGACTTCCAGAGCTGCTTCTGGAAAAGTCAGAACGATGGAACAAGTGCCTTGGCAGTGAGAGGAAGGCTGAGGAAGGCTAATGGCAAAGTTTCTGTTGCTTTTAAAATTTTAAACATTCACTTTGCTGTTTGATTACACCTCACACAAAAATCATCGTATCTTAGCTATTTCATTTTCTTCCCCAGGTCTTTAGTATGCAATTTTAGAGAGTAGATTGGTTGTATGGTGGGGAAATCACTGAAATAATCACTCTGATTCATCACAGAATTACTAATTGTAAGATCTAGAGATGCTATTTTATTCTTTTAAATAGTATCACTTCTATAAATATTAATCATGGAATTCGAGTACTGTGAAAGTCATTGTACTAGGGAAAGAAGTGAGTGATACTAAATCAATGGATAAAGTGTAGGAAATAAGGAAATCACACAAACTTAGTTCAAAGGATCAATATGAAGTAAACTAACCATAAAGCAAAGCTGAGGTGACAATGAATAAAGGTGTAACTAATACACCCCAGGAATATTTAAAAGTCATGCTGTGTAAATCAGAACAGATTGTCATTAGAAGGGAGACCAACAGATAATTCAGATTTGGCTCTGGCCAATGCATGAATCTGAGCAAGTTCACTGAGCGCTCCAGGGTGAGAATACTGCAGGATAAACATCCTAAGCATGCAAAAGGAAAAGGAGATTCATGAAGCTGGAGCAACCCTGTTGCAGAAGAATATAGAGAGGAAGATACTAGATAGGCAATCTGAAGCAAGTCTCAGTCCATTTTCTACCACTATGATAGGATATCTGAGACTGGAACATTTATAAAGAACGGAACAGGGACTGCCTCCTGGTTCTGGAAGTTGGAAATGCTACGAGCATGGCCCCAACACTGGATGAGGGGCTTCATGCATGATTCCACGGTAGAGAACAGAGGGGCAAGAACAGGCAACGCCACTGGGCAAATTCACGTAAGATAACCCAACTTCACAGTAACAAACTCACTTGCACGACAGCTGTGATCCATTCACAAAAGTAGAGTCCTCGTGATTTATCACCTCTCCTAACCTGCCTCCGAACACTGTTGCACTGGGTTTTGAGTTTTCACCACAAGAATCTAGAGTACATAGTCAAATAGCAAGACCTGGTGTTAATAGCATTGAAGCAGCTTTAGCTTTTATAAAATACTTGGAATAAATTGGCTCCAACACAAGACAGAATGATACTACCCATCACAGTTTTGCAAATAGATACCAGGATTATAAGCCATTATGGAATTATATTTAACAAATTTTCCTCAGTCACAGTTACTTATTATTTTAGGTTCTTCCTACCCAATACTAACAAATATCTGACCTATATTTTCACACATTTTTCCTATCCATGGACTAAAACTGTTTTTTACTAAAAAAAATTGGAATCATCAAATATCAACTATTTTAATCAGAACATGAATTTAAAATAGGGAAATATTTTAAAATAACAGGATTTCAGCAGTTTCCTAGCATGCCTGAGACACTGGGTTTTTTCTACATCATGGAAAGCAAAACCAAACTAAAAATAAAATCCAGGTATGAAGGCCTATGTGGAAAAAGAATAAATCAGTATTCATGTTGGAAATCTATTAAATGAAGCTCTCCCTCAATTTACTGTATTTTTCCACAGAGTATTTCTATTTCAATTCCTGAACAAAGATTAAGTAAATACAAGATTAACTTTTGGCAGTATGCTCCCCATAAGCAGAAACACAGCTGGCATAATGGAATAGGAATTTTTTAAGTAAGCAACTATCTGTGAAAAAAATAAATTCAGAAAATATTTCAGACTGAATATCATTTGTTTCCTGTCTAAACCCGATGCATTACAGTAGGTAATATTAAATGTCACTTAACATTGTTAAACATTATCCTTTTTTAAGAAGCAAAACTATCACATAGCTAAAATGCATATCATGACATTTATTGCTCATACAGGCTCCTTCCTATGATGAATTTCTCACTGTCTCCTCTTCATCAGAATAAACACCATTCAACATCATAGCTAGGTCACTTGATAGACAGAGTTGTGTGGCTATGAGTGATCTGCAGGCAAGTGAACAAGTAAGGGGCTGAGAGGAGGGATTTTTAGGAATGCAGTTAAATTCCCATCATTAATCTTGCACTTCAAAAGCAAAAGGCTTCCGTGGAGGCGTACGATATTTTTTTTTCCTTTTTTGGTACCGGGGATCGAACTCATGACCTTACACTTGCCAGGCAGGCGCTTGTGCCGCTGAGCTAAATCCCTGGCCTGAGGCGTACGATATTACTGCACATATAAAATGTGTGAAATAGATAGCCACTGAGTCCTTTACCCAAGTCAGCCCCCGGGATTCACCCTCCCTGCGCAGCTGTTGACTGCAATGAGGGCATATGACCTTCAGCAGGTCCCTTCCCCTCTTCAGGTTCAGGGTAATGTTCAGAAAATAAAGTAAATTAAATCAACCCATCTCCAGATGTCTTCCACCCCCCAGAATCCATAAAAAGAAGCAACAATTTTTTTTAAAAAATGGTACCTGGCACACCATCTCAGCACTCTGGGAGGCCGAGGCAGTAGGATTGCAAATTTGAGCCTTGACAGCTTAACAACTTGGCAAGCCTCTGCCTCAACAAATAAATGAATAAATAAATAAATAAAGGCCCTGGCTTCAATCCTCAGTACAAAAGGAAAAAAAGGGGTAAAAAGTGATGGCATCACAGATATAAGCCTATGCCCCAACTTACCAAATTGTATACATTGAATATATACAGTTTTTATATACTAAATATATCTCAGTAAAGGTGTTTTTTTTTTTAAAAAAAAAAGTATGTAAAGATTTTAGCAAAGCTAAGCAGAATATGGGCAGCTCTAGGCTTGAGACTGATTCAAATCATAGACTAGGTTCAGCCTAATTAAATTAAACTAGCTTTGGCTGGTGTGAAGATTGCTGGGAGCAGCTGAAGCTGGAGACTGATCACTCATGGCGGGTGGTGCAAGGCCGTCTTGAGAACAAAGAACACCAGAGGTGAGCCCCCTGAGCCAGCTAACCCAGAGAACCCCAAACCCTTAAGTTGTCATGCATGCAGATTGCTAGGCAATGGGGTGTCACATGACATCAACTTGCTGAATATATAAATAAATACGCTATGGTGGTTGAGCACTTCCTTTCTTTCCATTAGAAGAGAGAGCTCCACCTGATCCAAGTTTTCTGTGTCTTGTCTTTATTTCTTCACCTTCTCACAGCCCTTGCGGTCTTCACCCCAGGAAGTTCGAGAGCCACGCAGCTGCCGCAGAAGATAGACCAGAAGGGAAAGGGCCTGTCTTGACGCTGTCTGACGTGAAGTGAACCGCCTCTAGTTTCGATGAGTTAGTTATTGCTGAAAATGTTCAAGGAAAGGCTAGGGAATCACTTGACAAGGATGATGCAGAGAAGCTAAAAAGCTTCTTAGTCAAGCTCTTTCTAACTTGAGTGTATAAAATGCCACCATGAGCTGTTGTGCCTGAATCCCATGTCTCTTTCTTTAGTAAACTAGGCAAAATTCCATCTCATCGTTCATCCAACACACGCATTCCACAGTCCTGTTAGGCACACAAAGTTGACTCAGGGAACATATCACACTGTTGAGGGAACCTGATATCTCTTGGGCAAGTAGTGACCTGTGGCACAGAAGCACAGGACAAATCTGAACAATGTTCTGAGAAGAGAGAGAATCACTTCTAGTTTCCCAGAACAAGCGTTGAACTCTAATGAGTTTGTGGAGGAGAGGAAGGAGGAGCAGGGCCTGGAGAGAGTCAAGGAGCACAGAGGAAGAGACCATGTGCTTAATAAATTGCCAGAAAATGCCATGAAAATGAGCACAGACACCTGGGCAGATGTGGAATAAAGTGCTATTTGCCCACCTCTTGACTCATTAAGCTAATCTGGCAAGAGCCAATAGGACACTCGCTCCAATCAGGAGAAGCTGGATCAAAATGAGAGTTCACAGTGAGTATGGAATCAGGGCTGCATTTTAGTCATTTTTGCATAAGGCTATCAAATGGCAAGTTCTATTTTTAGAGAGATGTCATAGGCTTAGGTAAGATTTTTACTCTATGGACATGGGCTGGAAACTTTGAGTCCACTGATAAATACATTTTTATGATAGTGTTGATCCATGTGTAATTCCATCCCCTTGATCATTTATTGGACTGCTATCTGAACATCCAAATTTAGTGGTTTTACTTTTGATTAACCATGCAGCTTTGCCAGTGGCCTTTTTGAGGAATTGTCTCGTGACTGCTCATTTGTGATTTCAGTTTTTTTGTTACGTAATCATTGCCCTGGGTTTTCGCTTCAAACTAGACCTGATTTAAATGTATTTAATTCTAATTTAATAAGATTTAATAAATTGTTCTTTTCTGTTAAAGACTTCTCTGTCCTTCGTTTTATCTGTATATATCCAAGCTAGAAATGTATCCAAAAATCAGGTATGAACAATAACTATCAGAAAAGTTTGGGAGTTTTGTTTGTTCTTTGTAGGCAATAAAAACCAAATAAAATATTCAAATGCTAGATCCCTGAAAGCAATGTGAAAAATTTTATTTCTCATCCTCAAGCTGATTTTTATCCTATATTTTTATAAGACCTGTTACAAAATAAATACTGAGGTTTCCTAACACAGTTTTAATATTCACTGTCCTTTTATTCAGTAGGATAAAATTAACACAGGTGTGAGAGAATATTGTTGTAATTCTATCAGGAGAATATATTTATACTCATGAATAGCTTCTCAGGTGAACAGCTCTTGACCCCTAAAAGTCTTGATGCCTGATGGATCTGTATTTGATGGGGAGGAGAATCTTAAAGCAAAATATTGACGTTCAGAATTTATAGGGAAATTCAAGAAGAGATGGGAACAAAAAAGGAAAAATGAAAAGATGACAGAAGAATAAAAAATAGCATAATGCATGAGGCCAAACCTCTGCAAAAGCTAACTGCAAAGGATTTTGGAGAACTGGAATGTGTAATATGGATTGTCTTTGGCCCATGCAGAAGAGGGCTCTTTTCCTTGACTATCTGCTCATCCAGAAAAATCCTAGTGTACTCACAAGTGTTTTGAGTGTGCGTGTAAACCCACAGATGTTCTCACAGCCACCTCTGAATTAACTGCATGCACAAACAAAGTAGCACATACAGAAGCTGATGGTGGCTGTCAGAGGTCATGAGAACATAAGGCCCCAGAAATCGACAGAAATTTTCGAAGACTGGATTTGTTGGATTCAAGCTAATCTTACCTAGTCACTGAGTGGCAAAAAGGCCCTTCCACCTGACATCTTGTTTTGAACATTTCCAACTACATGGAACTATTTCTGTTCCTAACATTCATCAATGTGAGAATGAACTGGAGTGATAGATATGGCCTCTAATATCAGAGGAATTCCAAACTAAAAATTAAAAGCATGTAACCTAAATTCTAGGGATACAAAAGTTTGGCTTGCCTGGGCCACATACAGTGAAGAGGAATTGTCTTGGACCTAATATAGAATATAAAATACAGTTAATTTTATAAGTAACAAAACTTCTTTTTTGGATTTTTTTGAAAAGAAGACAATGTGAATATAAAATTAGTGGTACATTTGACCTTGCTTTGTGAAATAACTCATCAGTGTCTGGTTCACTGGAAGTGTGTAATTTTTACTGAGTTCTCAAGGTGCTCTTTAGAATTTTTTGTCTAATTTTACTCTTCATGTGCTCCATCCTTGAAAATGGTTGTTCACAAATGTATATAGCACTAAAAATCCAATGACAAGGAATAAGGCATAATAGTGAAGTAGAGACTTTTTTTCTGGAAAAATAGGTTTCATAAAAGTCTAGTGAAAAAAACATGGTAAGATTATTCTTTGAGTTGAATGTTTGCAACTTTACTCATACCAAAAATTAATAAATAAGCAGCCATTTATTTTTCTATTATCAGTGGTATTCTACATGTAATTATACAATACCACAGGCAAAAAACAAGTTGATATATTTTTATGCTCTCTATACTACAGATGCTAAAATATATTTTAACTAATTAAATTACTTTATGGAATTACACAGGCCCATATTTAATAATTAAATAAGAAAACCTGCATGATGACTTAATAACAATAAATGCTTATCTTCACAGTCACACACATGTAAACTGAAGTCACATCCGCACATGAAACATATGATACATTTGGCTTTCATTCAACTGTGTGTGGCAGGCAGACCAGTTGAGCCAACCTGTCCTAACACTGAGAAAATATTACCTAAGATGAATAATATTGGGAATGGTCCTATCCCTGTTCATAGCACATTCTTTCTCTACCCAGACTCAAGATCTCATTCCCATCTTTTGAGAGGGAAGGATGGTGTTACCAGAAACATTTCAGCCTCTGCTTCAACTCTGCAAATTGTCCCTCCCCTTGGAGAGAGAAAAATAAGCCAATTTGACGACAATGGTAAGGGCCTGACTTTTCACCAGGCAAGTGGGAGACAAGTGGCCTTGAAGGTTGGAAGGAAAGTCTGTGCTCTTCCTTGTTTCTGCTTAGTTTTGCTTCTTCAAGTGCAACAGGCCTCGGAATTCCGGCATCCATGCAGCAAGCCCTCTCAGCGAGCTCTACCGCATCTGGCCTGCGGCAGAAGGGGTAAGTTCACTCTGTGCACAGTCCGAAGGTCTGCCTGCGTCCTCAGTTTGAGCCTTCTCCTAGATAAGCAGTCTGTGTCTATGTGATTCTAGGGCATAAATGCTCAGCTAGATCTACAGAAGGAGAGAGGGATTGTACCAGCTAGATCTACAGAAGGAGAGAGGGATTGTACCATGAGTCTAAGCCTTAAAAGTAACACAGTAGAAAATTATGAAAATATTACATTTGTCAAATGATTAGTGAAGGCAAACATCACCAGGTATGAAGTCATATGTACCTTGAAAAAATGAAGACTTAGCATTATATATCGCATGTTTGTGTCCCCCCCAAAATTAATAGGTTGAAATGTTAACCTCAAGTAGGATAATATCAGAAGACAAGGCAACTAAGTTTTGAAATCGTCATGCAGGTGGACCTCTGATGATGGGGTTACTGCCCTTTATATGGAAAGAAAGAGAATGGAACTCCCTTTCCGAGCCATGTGAGAATACAAGGAGAAGACAACTGTCTAAAGTCCAGGAAATGGACTTGCTAAACCCTGACAGTGGACTTGCTTAGGCATCAATACTGACATTTCCAGCCTCACATTAGGAGAAGTACTTATCTGTGCCCCATTTCTCACAATTACATAGGGAAAAGGGGGTTTTCTCTCTCTCTCTGCTCCCCAGCAGAGTGCTCTCTGCTCCTTCACCCACACCTTCCCAAGGGAGGAAACACTTCTTTGATTCTGGCAGCAGGAAGAAAGAATTGAGACAAATAGTTCAGCTCTTTTCTGTTCTTCAGAATGCAAACTCTTCAGGACATACACATCTTTTCATCCATTACCTGGAAGGTTCTATCATTACAAGGTCTGATGTCATGAGTATGTAAGTTTAATTTCTAGCTTGGGGGAGCACTAAAGAGAAATAGTATTATGGGTCAAGTTCAATTTCCAGGTTGTGGGAACACGGAACAGAGAAAGTGTGTGGTCAGCTATAGGTCAAGCAAAAGTCTCAAATTTCTTGTTATCAGCAAAAACACAGATGTTTTTCTCATCAATTGCTTAGATTCTTGTCTTTATTTTTTTGTCATTTTTGTATATTCAAGAGAAATGTTTGTTCTTGTGCCAGAAATGCAGGCAGGGTGAGTGTAACAAGGAAAGAACTAGAAACTTTTGGCCACCTCAGCCACTTGGATTTGAAGCCACATTGGTTTTCTGTGGCTTGTTTTCACTGTGTGGTTAGTTTTTAATTGCTGAGAGAATGTAGTGATTAGCAAGCATGGTCTATGCAGTTCCCTGTGGATGAACTTGACCTGACTTATGCCAGTAAAGCTATGACTTAAAGCAGACCAATGGGACAGGGGTTACATTACAGGTCAGAGAGTCTCTTTTTCACCAATAAAAAAAGCAGAGTTTCAGTGTAAATGCACTTTAGGCATTTGTGGCTGGATCAATCCTGGTTCCTTCAATTGTGTATCACATATAGCTATGTATCATCACTGTGCTAAAGAAGTAAGGTTACAGGAAACCAAGTCCTCTTAAGGCGAGTCATAGGCCAGACGTAGGTAAATACTACTAAGTATACTGCCCCAGGCAGTATTCCTTTGCATACCATTTTGAAATACAACAGGAGTTAGAGAATTATGAAGAAACTAACCTATTGGTTTCACAGAGCCTGTTTGAAAAGCTCCTAAGACTCACACGTCAAACCCATGACCTCAAGGTAGTTGTAATATGCTATTAAAATAAGGCAGAAGCACAGCTTTGGATATAGACCTTTACTGTAACCTCACACACAGAAAGGACACAGGTGTTATTTTTTTAAAAAGTAAAAAAGGCATGATTGAGGAAAAACAAAGCACAGATGAAATGTCTGAACACTAGACAAATATCAAAGAAGAAAGGAGACTTTGAAGGCCAGGCTAGAGAAAAAAAAGAAAGAAACAAACAAAAAGGTGAGCCTACATTTAACTTCTCTCATAAAGAGGAGTTTTGAAGAGAGATAGGTATTTTAGCATTTACTGGATTGGGGAGTATAACAAGTCCAAATAAAGCAAAGCAATCAAAATCTCAGCAGTTTGGAAGGCTTCCCCAGAAAAAAACTCTTTTCAGGAAACTACTGAGAAGAACACTGTGAAAGACATGTAGACAGTACCTAGTAAAAGCAAGTGAAAAATCACCTTGGAAGATCTCAGATAGTTACAATAAATTAGAAGGAAGAGTTTTTAAAAACCTTGTGTAGCTATATGATTATATTAACTATTATGTATATGTAATAATCACATAACTATTGTAACTTACAAATAACATTATATATAAAAACCACCATGGCCATTTTAAATCTGTATTATATATTAAGCTATATTATACTATCTTAGGGAAACCATTACAGTAGAAAAGGAATTATTGCCTTTGCTCTAGGGCAATGCTCATGAAATGTGTGAAATCTGGACACTTGGCAATGTCAGAGGGCTGATAAGCCACCAAAAAGTGAAGGTAAATAAGACAATGACAACTTAGGCTCAGACATGGCTCTGATGCTAAAATATATCCTTATCTGAAATCCAGAAATTCAAATGGCTATGGAGGGCGGCGTAATATGTTAGAAACACAATGTTTACCCTTAAAATCAGACAAAAAAAGAAAAGAAGGCAGGAAAAGAACTCAATGAATATGGAAGAATCAAGAGACTTTGCAACAAGTGTGTCACTTGACAGGAAAATAACAAGTCAGAGACCTCAGGGTAGAAAATGAAAAAAGAGAAGTCATAAGCAAACATTAATCTATGCATATATATAGCCAGAATACTAAATAAGAACTACTTTCCATACACATCTGAGACAAAAATAAAATTAAAAAGTAAAGAAACTGAATGTTAATTTAGTAGATATAGCATTGCATAATTTCTGTATACCCATGCAACATTTACAAAATTCAAATATATAATTGGGTACAGTAAAATTTTAAACATTTTTAAACTAAAGAGGATACAGTATAATCACAATTCAATCACATAAAGTAAAATATTTTAATTATTTAGAAATTTTAAAAACATAATTCTTAACTACATATAGGTAAACCAAAGGAAACTGAAAAGAAAACTTAGGCCAAAAAGTTTTGCTAAAAAAACATAATCTGTTGTGCTCAAGGTATAAAATGATACACTTTGTTGTGATAAACAAAAAGACCTTAATGTTTATTTAGAAATTAGACAAAAATTAAACCAAAATGAACTACAATAACTAGACCCACCAAAAATTGAAATAAGACAACACAGCAGAATCAGAAAGCTGGTCCTTAAAAATGCTGGCAAAAAAGATAAATCTATTACAAGCATAATTAAGGAAACATGATCAAAAAATAATCACACATAGAACTCTATACTAATATCTTTGAAAACTTGGTGAAATCTTCCAAATCTTCTCTCCCTTGCAGTGGTTTACGGCCACGCTTCAGGGTCACTGTTGTATATACAGATCACCTGGGATATTGTGACGATGCAAAATCTGCCGTACTAGTTTAAGGTGGTAGCTGAGATTTTCCAATAATTACTAAGGCAGAACAAATCTTTCTTCTTTTAGGTTGAGGTTATCAGGTATTTTGTCCCAGTAAAGAGGAAAATGACCAGGACAAAGAGGAAAGGTTAGTTCTCAGTATAGCTGTCCTTGGGATTGAGAAACATAAAACCATGCCCAAACCTACCAGTTGGCAGTGAAGTTTAAAGTAACAATACAATATCTTTTTATAACTTTGAGGCTAAAAAATTCTAAGCCTCTATTAGGGTCCACTGTAGTGAGGATTCAGGAAAACGCATACCCTCATAACATTGTGACAACGTGTGAACCATTAGAGTTTACTGGGGAAACAATCCAGTACCACCTATTAACACTAAAAACTCAGGTCTAGAGATGCAGCTCAGTGATAGAGCACTTGCCCTTCATGAGCAAGACCCTGGGCTCTATCCCTAGCACTGCTAAAGTATACTAAAAAAGAGCACACAGTAACCACACTTCTAAAAACAATCTATCCTATAAAATAAAAGCATTCATATATAAAGGTAAATCACCAAAAATATTTAAGCTTTGCTTCCAATAAGAAAAAAAAATCTGAAGGCAGAGTCATGCTGCATTTCTACTTCAGGGTAACAATTTAACACAAATTTAGTGACATGAAGCAACATGCATTTGTTATCTCACAGCTTCTGTGGGCTTGAGACACAACTGAGCTGTGTTTTCTGCTTACGATCTGAAGAGTACAAATAAGGTGTCATCCAGACTACTTTCGCTTCTGGTGCCTTGGCTTGGAAAGTGCCCTCGCTCTAGTGTCAGAATTCATTTCCTTGAGACTAGAGAACTGAGATCTTTGGCTTCTTGTTGGTTTTCGGCAGGAGGCTGTGTTCATCGCTCGAAGGCCACCTGGAGTAGGCCCACAGATAGGCTTCCTCATCATGGTCACTTAATGTGAAGCCAGCAAGAAAAATTTTGAGAATAAATGTGTTTGCAAGACAGTCTTCTATACTATAACCATGGGAGTGGTATCTCTGCCATATTCAAGTCATCGCTACTCCCCACATCCAAGAAGTGACACAAAGGGGTACACACCAAAAATGGCCACAGTGAATCTGTACCTTCACCAAAGACATCTCACTGATTCAGGGAGGTTAGGAGATGGTTATATATTTATACCACTGACTATTACATAGCTGTTATAAAGAATGGAGTAGGGCAATGCTATTTGCTGGGATTCCTAATGGTGTTGTTGAACAAGAGTAAAAGCAGAAAAGTTGAATAGTAAATTTGTAAACAGTGATTTCCCCTTCTGTGTACTCCTAAAGGGTCAGGCTTTAGAAGAAGTGAAGCTTTTCATAATGCATGAGCAGCAGAAGAAATATGTAGGGACAGAGGAAAACTGCCCTTAGGAAGCAGGTTTTATAGCCAGACGTATGTGTCAGCCACTGTGGCAGGAAACCTACTTGTAGGCAGGTAGAGTTTATCCCCAGTTATAGTAAATGCAAGTTGTAAACTAACATCTTCATGAACTATTTCTCACAGTTGAGTTTAAATTTAAATTTTAAGATGCCACTGGCATCCTAAGACGTAAAACAAGACCATGTCTGCCTACCTTCCTTTCATTAAACGTTCTGAAATTCCTCTTTGGATCTTTGACGGCCATTAGAGAGGTCTGTGTTAAATGACCATGGGTTCTAGAAACATATTTCTTGGAGTCACAAATTTTGCTTGATGTTTTAAATTTCATGGTTGTAAAGTTGGTCTTGTAATATTAAATGTGTATTATTTCTTTTGAACTTTAAAAATGAGGCGCATGACCACTATCTCACAGCTATAATATATAACAAACTCTCCAAACCCAACAGCGAACTTCTGTCAGCAGCAGCAGAATAGCTTAATAAAGAATAGTCTTCACCATTTTACATTTCTTCTTTAAAAGCTGATCAAGTTCTTTGCCCCTTTTTCTTTGCCTATTAGTCTTTTTCTTATCAGACTTTGCCATGTATGTTTGCAGTTAAAATAGAAACCATTTGGTATATCTCTTCAATTATCCCAGTTTCTCCCTCATCTTTTAATTTTACTTATAATGTGTCTAAACATGCATTATGACTGTCATTGTTACATAGTTACATCAACCATCCATTTCTATTGTTAGCTATTCCATTGCATGAATGTTTGGAAAAGCGTTTTCTCTCTAGAGACTAAGTATAGACTTAGGTTTCCTTCCTTTTTACAATAGTTTTTAAACCTATACGTATTCCTTCAGTGCTTGAAGAAAGAGACAGCTACATGGGGAAGTGTAACATGCTTTTATATTAGAAAAGTAACTATTCGCCAGTTTTTTTTCTAAAAACATCTTTGCATAATCTCAGATAAACATCATAAGAATTTGTGGGCCAATATAAAAAATCAAGACATACTAGATATAGTAATATAATAAAAATAAAAGAATATAGATACATGGAATGGCAGGGAGAGAGAGAGAGAAAGCAAGGAGGAGGGAAGGGGGAGTAAAGGATAGGGAGAGAAAAATCAGGAAGACAGGGAGAGAGAAGGAGAAAAGTCACAGAGTAAAAGTGGCTCAGAAACATGAGAAAATAAGGATTTTTGTATATAAAAAGGCTGCAACACAGAACCGTAGGGAAAGAGATGAATTGGATCACTCCATAAAATTAGCTGTATCATCTACCATGTACTAAAAACCAGGCGGGTTGTTAGGAAAAGAAGAGAGGAATACATAGGACAGTGGAAAGGACAAGTCCAGAAACTAACTGCACACATGCTAGAGGGGATGTGGAGGATGCCTGTGGGATATCCGACAGGCACAGGATGGGCTGACCTCTAATTGGGTGGAGAGGGCTTCTGACAATGCACATATAAAGACATGTGCAGCAGCAACCAGACAGAGTTGGGCCACTTAGAGAAGTGCTGGTGAGGAAAGGTGCCCCCTGCACCGGGCCACATGGAGCAACAGGAATGCAACAAGGGACGAATCTATATGGCAGGGAAGAACCAGATCATGCAGGGATTCGGTTTTATTGAGGATTTTTTAACTGTAACAAAGGACAATGGGAAGAAATTAATGAACATTAAACAGGTGGGCAATTTGATCAGATCATCCTTCTGAAAGTGGGTCAGAGGGGCAAGAAATGTGAGTGGAGTACTTCAGGTCAAAGATGATTGTGGCTTGAAGTGTTAAGGACGAGGACAGAAAAAATGGAAATATCTGATAAATCCTTAGAGGCAGATTTCATAGAGCTTGATGATTGATCAGATGTATGAGGAGGGAGAGGGAGGAAGTAGTATATAGTAACAATTTAGTTAGCAAAGGTAGATGGAGTATTATATTAAATCCTAATATCAAAACCAATATTAAAATATACTCCAGATAGAAAACTGAAAGTAAACTTTTTTTTCTCTTCTGGTTTTTTGTTGTTTGTTTGTTTTGGTACCAGGGATCAAACTCATGGTCTTGAAGCTGCCAGGCAGCCATGTACGCCACTGCGCTCAATTTCTGAAGATAAACATTTCAAGAAGATGAAATCATGTAATTTTTTTAAGGAATCAAAGACCTCCAGCATATGTTCCAGTCTGAGACTCATTCCATCATAGCACCAACTACACTCAAAGTAGCCTTAGCAAGAGTGTCCACCCACCCAGGGATCCATGCTTTCAACTTGCCAGTGCTTTAGTACATACAAGAAGAGACAAAATATACAGTAGGAGACACATTGCCACAACTCTTTCAAAATACTCCCCCTTGCCTTGAACGCATTTTATCTCATCATTCTTGCCACTTTCTAAAACAGTCCTAGAACTCCTCTCTGTGGGTGTCTCTATGACATTTTATCAAAAGCGTGGTGAATGGCTCCGCTGAGCAGCACTCGAAGGAAAAGCAAACTCATAGGCTCTTCCCTAAAATCAAAATGATGAGAAAGGTAAACATTTTGATTTGATTCAAGACACCAGGGCAGCCATGAGTGTGCAACTGACATTCACAAAAGAAGACTTGCAGAACTGCTTCAGAAATTGGAAAGAACAAAGAGATATGTGCATTCAAAGCAAGGGTGAGGATTTTGAGGGGGATTGATAGCAATGTGTCTTTCACTGTAACAAACTTTCTATATTCACTTATTTGTTAACCACACCTGGGAGTCTTTTCAGAAGGACCATCCTTAACTTCCCAACAGGACCCATTTGAATATGACTGATCTTCAAAATCATCTAAAATGTCACTTTCTGCACAATAACTTTCTTGTCCCTCAAATATAAATAAGCTTGATTTTTGAAGGCACCATCACTTATAAACTTTGTACAGTTTTTATTATAGTTATTATTATATTACATCATTCCATGATTGTATTCATATACATCTGCCACCCTAAAGATTCATAAATACCCTCAACACATATGTTCACAGCTACACGCTGGTCCTGCTCATTGTAGCCCCCTCCACAATTACACATTGCTTAATATACCCTCCACTGATGAATTAAACAAGAAATAAAGGCATTAAGTTTAATTTGAAATAAATGTGTCTGGTAAAATCAGGCATTTTGCCACTTAACTAACTCACCAAAAGCTCCAATTTTTCAAACCTTGTTCTCCTACAAACTGAGAATTGCTTCAGGCCACTCACTCCAATTTTTATTAACTTCGGCTTAAATAAATTAACACTCTTTATCAACTCTTGCCACTTCTCTCTTTTCAGAGGTGAAGAGGTTGGGCCTCCAGCTATTACTAATTCAGTAACGTGAGGCTATTCTTTTTCAATATATGCTATTCCCCAGATCTTTGACAAGATTTAGACCTTACTACGTACTTTATTTTTATTTTGTAATTTCTCTTAATTTTTAATTTTTAAACATTGGACTTACGAGTTCTGTATAGTCTTCCTCAGATTCCCCAAACGTTAACATTTATCTTACTTGCTTTATCATTCTCCCAACTTGTGGACAAGAAGACTCTTCATCTCTAGATACTTTCGTCACTGCACAGAATTTAAATGGCATTGCCAGGATAGACATTGCTTTACCTAGCCTGGGGTCATTTACCTTAATGTGTGCTACCTCACAGCTCCGATCCTTCATCACTAACAACAAGGCCATTTGAAAGCTTGCTGTCTCTGAGTCTTCCCACATCCCCTCAAGGCACTTAGGAATCACTTAGTTGTTTCTACTCCATTTGTTGATTTCCCTTAGGAAATTCAGTGTATACATGTAAGACAGTCCCATGTTATGTTTGAGCCACAGACAACACTATTGTCCTCACCATTGTTGAGATACAGAAAACTGTATGGAATTGTCTCATCCCTGTCATCTCACTGCCTACATTTTCAAGCCTTTTCTCTCCTTCCCTGCCTACCCCTACCCATCAAGGATTGGAGTCTGTCTGCTCTCAGACTCCCCAGAGCAATCTGAGGGCCACAGATTTGGCCCAGGGCAGAGGGTCAGGGCTTCTTTTCCTGCAACCCTAACATCCAACTTTTAACTTTCTCCATTCTTTCACCACTTACACACACACACACACACACACACACACACACACACACACACACTTTCTGGTCTTAGTAGCAAAGAATTGTCTTTCTTTGGACTAGAGTTACTTCAGAATCTTTGTTCCCACTGGGGACATGGGCTTCAGAAGCTTATAAGACAAAATATTCCTGTGTTTCTCTGTTTTATCTATCATCACTTTCCTGGCACAGTGAAAGTTTAAATTCAGACATCCAGAAGAGGAATAGAGGAAAGTCATTAGTTAATGTTTCAAAAAATTATCACACCACCTTTATGAAAGTACACATAAAATTCTGATATTTACAGTGTCTAAAATGGTACATTAAGCCTACCTGCTATATTAGTCTCATCCTGCCTTTTCTACATGGGAACAATGGAAAATCACCATCCTCAGTGAAAACTGGAACACTGCCTCTGACTAGAATGTTCTTGAAGGTACTGAGAGTCTTTGAACCACAATACACATGTTTGCCTGTGTATTGGCAGCAGTCAGCCAAGGTCCCCTTGAATTGTGCACTGTCACTGTCACAAATCTTTAATGAAGAATTCTGAAAGCTTCCCAAGGCCCACTTTCATGGAAGAGAATGAGAACAAGGTACAAAGTGCAATCAGGCAACTGTGTAGGCTCTTGCCTACCTCTTGACCCACTAATGGCTTTAAAGGGATTGCTGTGTGCCATAGCTGCCAGGGGCAATGGACATCCCAGCTGATGGCTCCTGTGCAACCCCCGGCTTTTAAACATCACATCTATCTAGTTTTTAATTCTGGTGATTTATAAATTATCAGTGATCCGACTGAGAAGACAAGGTTCTCTTAATGATTAGGAAGAAACAGACCTTTTAATACCTTTTGCACTCTTCTCACTCTCCACTTTCCTCATGCCTGGAACAAAAGACCTGACACCTGCAACTTAAAGAAAGAGAAGTTTATTTTGGCTCATTATTCAGCTCATACTTGACTGCGTCCAAGAAAGGAGAGCATGGCACAGAAGCATGGCAAAAGAATATCTGCTCACCTTCTTGCATCCAGGAAACAGAAAATAAAGGGAAGACCTTGAAAGGGAGACGTTATTGTTTGTGTCTAGACGTCCCCCCAAAGCCTCCTGCAGTCATGACAGCAGCTGAATCTAGAGTCTGTGATTGACTCATTGTCTAGTGCAGGGATATGGATGTATGTGCTTGTTATGGTTTGTGTCTGGATGTCCCCACAAAGCCTCCTGCAGTCATGGAAGTGGGCGTCTAGAGTTTGTGAATGGCTCACGGTCCAATGCTGGGATTATGGGTGTGAGTACTACACCCAAGTGGGTGTGGCCTACACACAATACAAGAGACAGAAAGAGTCTTTTCTCCATGCTCCTCCACTTTTGCCCTTTTTGCTCTTGCCACTTTTGGAGTACGCTATAGCCGCCATGAATAGCTGCCACTCAGCCAAGCCACCCTGCCTTGGAACCAGCTGATGATTGTCTGAAACCTCCAAAAACTGTAAGCTAAATAAACATTTCCTTCCTTAATTTTGAACATCATGTATTTTGTCCCAGCAATGAGGGGAAAGTAACCAAAAGAGTGCTACACCCACCCCAGCATGGGTAGCCTGCATACAATATAAGGAACAGAGAGAATCTTGCACTACTTCATTTTTGCTCTTGTTGCCTTTGCTGTTTTCCACAGCCATGAGCTGCTGCCCCTCTGCCACATCCTGTCTTGGGAACAGCTGATTATGAACAGAAATCTCTACAAACTGCGAGCTAAATTCCTTCCTTAATTTTGGACATTGGATAGTTTGCCTCAGCAATGAGAGAAAAGTAACAAACACAGGAGACATACTACACTCTAAGTCATGCACCCAGTGACCACCTTGTAACACAAGTCTGCTAGAACACGCCATAATTCAATCACATTCCAAAAGCCCTGCCTATTCATGAAGCTTTGGAGAGGCACAACTAGATATAAACTGCAACACATGAGGAGACATTAAGATAGCTTTAGATTTCTTTCATATAATTTAAAAAAGATATAATATTTTTTGGCAGTTGGGGCAAGATCACTTTTTAATAACAAATGTATTTCTGATAAAGTTCCCACAATTTAAAAACAAATAAACACAAAATCTGTTCTCCATCAGCCTGAAGATAAATTTTGACTCCTATTTAGAAAACTTACTTTCTTCTTCCTTCTCTTTTTTCTATTCCATCTCACTCATAGTTGGCCTTCCCATCCCACTCACTACTAAATTCCATACATCACATATCCAAAGATCTGGACAGACTTTGCTTTAAAACTAAAAGTCACCTCCATAACTGTGCAATGCTCAACTTGATTTCCATCCCATACATTTGGCAACAAGTGTTTCTGCACACAAGTAATGGTCATGGTTATGGTTTCATGTTCTTAAAAAAACAAGGAATGTGCTATGAAAAAAAACAAGTGTAGAGAGATTGAATTGCTCCAACCAGAGATTTCCTAAATTATTGTCAAATTGTTCCATTTTAAATGCTCCAAAACATTTTATGACTAATAACAAATAAGTTTGCTCCAAGAAAATTAAATCTAGTGGTAACCTAAATCTTTCTTTACAGTCACATTTCATGGCAGTGAAATGCTTATAAACACATTTCTTTCTTATTACAATCTTGTCCCAGAATTTTAGGGCTATTGACCATTCCCAGTAGACACTGGCCCAGCCAATTCACAGCACGTGCTTCTCTTAGTTAGCATGCGTGCTGAACAGCCAAAACTTTTCTCTCTTCCTTTCAACAATGTATTTCCACAGCTGCTATCAAGAGGTCTTCCAGACTGCCATTAAAAACAACACATGAAGAGAGCAGGAAAAGAACTGAGCTCAGAAATCCTGTCTTTCATCTTCCATCACACCAGCAGATCTCCACCTGAATAATAATGAAGATGCTTTAGATATGATGTGATGTCACAGTAAACACCAGGAAGTATTACCAGCCTGTGTAAAATTCATGACAGTGTCTAACTCTCTCATAACACAGACCAAAAAAGGAAATCTTCTCCCTAATAATATTGCTACACTTCAGTAAGAACACCTCACCTCTCTCTTCTCAGCCTGGTATCTAGCCTTATTCTGAACTCTTCAGAAGCTGCCCTTCCAGCTCCCCTGAAGCAACTCAGCCTTCATCAAGGAAGCTCTGCTTGGTCTTGATTTGTTAGACCAACTTTTTCTACCAAAGTGAAGTAAAGAGTGAAATTTGTAGCCACTGTGACACTGCCTGATTCAAGAAAGCACTGAATAAACACTTGTAGAAATAAAGATTGAGCTAGATAATATAGAAAACATTTTTTTTAAATAAGAAGTGGGGTTACCCCTGAGTTGCCTGGTATTTTAAGCTAAATAAGATTTTCTTCCATCACTATCCAGAAACAAAATTAATTTTCCAGTTTTGCAGGCAATAAATAATTAGCTATTATTTTGTTCCTTCTAACAACCCAACAGAAATGTATTGACATCTCTGGCATTCAATCCTGATAGGATTTGCTCTACCATACCACTGTGTTAGCAAATGTGTCTCTGAATTGAAGAAAATGTCTGTCTCCTTACTACTCAGTTGGAGATGAGAAAAGGAAGGTAGAAAGGAGCCATGAAGGAACAGAGAGGGTAAAGACACCCCCCCCCGGAAGAGAGCAGAAAGTACTAAAATACTCCACCTTCATACCCCACCAAGTGCCATGAAGAGAGGGAATTTTGGAAGGATTAGCTCTGCCAGGTGCATCTATCAGTGGATGCCTGAGCAACGCTGGCATGGATAATTCATATTTGTACTGAATTACAATACTTGATAGTTTTCAAATCTCATTGTTGAAAAATTGGACTAAAAATATTTCTGTTTGATGTGTCACTCACTGCATACTGCAGCTTCAACTAGAAAACCAGTAACAAAGCTAATTCAAAAGGAAACGTGTAAATTAATGGCTCTTTTTCACATAAATGCCAAAAGAAGGGCAATTGGCAAGCATGGCGAGCTCAGCACAATGCCGTGAATAGCACAATCCCAGTAAAGCTCCTTTTTTGAAGTCTGAATTAAGTCAAACAACTCCATGAGGACTTGAACAGAACAGACTTTGCCTAAGTGCCTCATGTGAAAGGCTCCCTCACCTCTTAGAACTCTGAGTTAGGGTTCTCAGTAAGCCTTGAGATGTACTAGATTCACTTTTATCATCAAAATTTTTATAATCTTAACATTTAGTAAATAGCCACTGAGCATCTTTCAGGCATAAACTTAAAAGTGAGCACACAGACAAGCATCACTTAATGACAGCGATATATTCTGAGAAGCACAACCTTAGGCAATTTTGTCCTTGTGTGCATATCATAGAGAGAATTTGCACAAACCTGAACAAATCAGTCACTCAATATAGCTTCTGATACAATCAAGAGACATGGTAAACCCAACATGTATGGCATAACCTGACATAATTTTATAGTCAAATTTCATTTTTATAAATCCCACTAATATAACAAATAAAACTACAGTACAATTAATACACACATATATATAGTACAGTTATTCATTATCATTACCATTACCAATTATTATACACTGTACCTATTGGTGTGATCCTTTTATGTGACTGGCAGCACAGTAGCATCTCTACAGACACATAAGTAATATATTATATCACCATGTCACAACATCACTAGGCAATAGCAATTTTCCACTTCCATTAAAATTTATGAAACCACCTTCACCCCAGTATTCACAGATAATTAAAATGTCATTGTGTAGCACATGACCAGAAATGAAACTCTGTATCTCACTGCCAGGTACAAACAAGGAAATGATGTGCATGTTCAGAGCACACTCTGAGCCATGGAGAGGAGGAGGGGCCTGGTTTCCCACAGGAACCTCTCCTTACTTGGCAGAACCAGAGCAGAAAGGAATCCCCCTCTCCCTAGGAAGAATAACCTAGTATCAGTCTTTTGTTTCCCCGACCTTTATTTCCTCCCCTCTCCACACCTGTCCAAAGTCATTCTGAATGGTAGTGATGAAACACCAGGACCCAGCCTCTCACAGAGAAAGAAAGAAAGGATCTTTGAGGAACACTGCCCACTAACATTGTCAACAGAGCTAACACTGTGAAGGTTCCCAGGGTTCAAGAGGTGAGGTTTCACACGCCTGCGTTTAAGCTTTGCTGCTGTCAAGTGGTACATTTCCTAATCTGCGCAGTTAGTCCCTGAAGAGAGGCAGATCTTCTACCAGATCTTTCCCCTGAACTCCAGCCTTTTATCCACAACTGATTATCCAGCATCTACACCTCAGTATTAAAAAGGCATATCAAAGATTTCATCCCTTAAAGGAGCTTCCCATCCTACTATCACACTTGCACTCCCACAAGGCTTCCCCGTACCCCTTACTGCAACTCCATCCTTCCAGTAGGTCACACCCAAATCCTTAGAGCCAGCCCTGATTATTCCTCACACCCAAACAACCAGGAAACCCTTGAGTTCATCCTTAAAATATGCCTAGAACCCATCACCTCCCACCACCCTCGTCCAAGCCACCATGATCTCTCATCTAGAATATTACAATACACTTCTGATCAGTTTTCTTGCATCCTCCTTTTCCTCTGAAATCTATTTTCAGCACGATTCTCAGTGTGAACATTTATAGATGTAAACCAAATTCTCAAAGCTCTTTTTTCATCTAATGTTAAAAATCAAAGCTCATGAATGTCCTCCAAAGCCCTGGCTGGACTCTTCCCCGGTTCTCCTCCGATGGCAAGTCATTCTGCTCCCTCTGCATATACTCTGTACCAGAAAAATGGCCTCCTTGGTGTTTCTCAATTGCCAGTCATGCTTCTTTCTTGGGACCTTTAAACTGGTCCCTGGATTCAAGAACTTATTCCTACACAGCTGGTTAGATCATCATTAAAGTCTTAAATTGTGTGCTCCTCAAAGATATGTTGAAGTCTGGATTCCCTGGACATACTGTCTATGAATGTGATCTTATTTGGAAATGGAGATTTTGTGATCAAGTTTAGGTAAGATCCTTAGAGAAAGCCTTAATCCAATATGATGTGTACTTTAAAAAAAAAGCAATGAACACATAAAGACACATACAGTAAAGAAGGCTATGTGAGGAGACAGAGACCGGAGCTGAGGATTAGCCATGACTTCTGGAAACCAGGAAGAGGCAAGGAAATTCTCTACTCTAGAGCTATTTGTGGGAGCACAGCTTGTCAATAGCTTGATTTCAAACTTCAAGCTTTGTGGTGGCTACTTTTCTCTCATTGATATGACAAAATACTCAACACCCAAAATTAAGGAAGGAAAGGTTTATTTAGTTCATAGTTTGTGGAGGTTACAGTCCATAATCAGCTGGCTCTGAGACAGGGTGGCATGGCAGAGGGTCAACAGTTCGTGGCAGTGAGAAACAACAAAAGCAATAAGAACAAAAAGGAGGAGCACAAGAGAAGACTCTTTCTGTTCCTTATATTGTGTGCAGGTTACTCACCCTAGGATAGGTGTAGCACTCACATCCATAATCCCAGAATTGGACCATGAATTGGTTACAAACTCTAGAAGCCTGCCCTCATGATACATGAGGTATGGGGGGGGACATCTAGACAAAAATCATAAAAAGCTTTCAGGACTATGAGAAACTTAAACTGTCATTGTTTTAACCTCTTAGTTGCAGTACTTTGTTATGACAGCCCTAGGACACTGGTAATACTTTCATTTCTTCGCACAGTGTTATTGTCTCAATGCAACCTATCATCACTGTATTTAAAACATAACTCACACTGGTGGTTCCCATCACCAGCATGCTATTCTGGAATTTCTTAACATTCAGTTTCCTCAGTATTATGTAATCTAGTTATTTATGTTTATTACCTTTGCTGCTAGGATATTAGCTCCCTGAGAACAGAGAATTTTGTGCACTGATTAATACCCAGAGCACAACGTGAGGCTTTTTACATAGTAGATGATCAATTAATATTTATTGCATAACCCAGGAGAAATTCCTGTACCTCTTTTATTTTTTAATCTGGCACTGTTCTTCTAACAGTGAACATGATATAGAATTGTTTTGTTAGTCAAATTAATACTGAGTCACTTTTTCTAGAATGTATTAAATATCTCCTTCCTATCTCCTATCTCATACTCCTTCCAAACAGAACATTATCCAAAAGCTATTAGGGCACTAAGATAAATGAGGCCTAATTTAAGAATATATGATCACATTGTTTTATAGACCAGTACATGAACTCTGAAAAACAAGGCTTTATTTAAATAATAAAAAGCAGAATTATGTAGACATAGAGTAAAAAGGAAATTAAAGCTTCTGTGAATTACAATACTCATATTTGACAGTATAACTGCACTTCCCTAAGCTGCCACACCCCTTGATTATGTATAATTTGGTCAGGTATTTGGACTTCTCTCCTATTATCATACAACCATAGTTTAAAGTCATTAAATTGTTATGTGAAAATAAATAGGTCTTGCCTATGGGATATTTGTGTCAGATTTGTTACTGCCAACTATTCACTAAAAATTATTGCTGCTTACAAAAGAGGGAGGCCCAAATAATTGCAAACAAAGGCAAAAGGGACCAAAGTGATTTAATGATGAGGCTTATTGGGTAATATTACTTTTATATCAATACCTAAAATCCAACAATAATGTATTAATAAAGAAACTTACTTTATTAAGCAAGTAGGTACTTTATTAAGAAAGTAGGTACTTTATTAAGAAAGTAGGTAACTATACTCACACCAAAGGCAAGCACAACCCCTAAGCACAAAAGAAATGCTTAGAAAATGTCCCATGATTGACTTGATTTATTTATTCAAAGACTTTCAGGGCCTATGGGTAGAGCTCAGTGGTAGAGTACACATGACACCTTAGGTTCAATCGCCAGTACTGCAGAACAGGAAAAACAAGACTTCTAGGACCTTAGATGGAGTTTAAACTAAGCATAGACTGGTGGCCTTGATTTCCAGGAATCCCAGTAGCCCTGCCTTCTCTTGAGCATAGAGGGTGTCAGAGGACTGACAAGTAAGTGTTGTGGGCAGGTATCATCAGCCTTTCCAGTCTTTTCTTAAACTTACCTTAAGAAAAAGCAGGAAACTGCCAAGAAATCTAGACAAAATCACAAAAATGGACAGCCCCTTACCTAGGCAGATAAAATCTGCACAGTCTTCCTCTGCCACTCCAACCCTACTGTAGGGAGGCCAAAAAAAGTTATACAGTGAGCTGAGTTTGACAACTCTAACTCCATAGATAATTAGTAAGTAATTCTCTCGGGATAATGACCTCCTGGGTAAAACAAAATGTTCATCTTTTTATCTCACCACATCTTTCAAGCTATGAAGAAAAGCTGGTCCCCAAATCTAATGTTCTCATAGTGTCAATACTATCTTAAGCTTAGTTATTTCTAAGGATTTTAACTCACAGATTATACTATCAATTGATTGATACTACCTTGTATCAACAATTTTAAATAGTATCAATATTTCTTCTTTTTGTGTGCAAGCACCATCTCCATTTGACTGTTTACATAACCAGATACTCATGCAAATTTCATTCAGGTGTAGACACACAAAATTGTTATTCATAAATTTTGTAAGGTTTTTATCACTCTCCCCTTCTGACTACCAGTTTTAGACACAAAAATCTATGATGATTCCTAGATGTCCTATTTTGCTCAGCCTTGATAGATCACAGTTTATAATTTCACATTTCCATTGTACTTTAAAGTTTTAAAAGTCCATTCATTTATGCTATACACATTGGTCTAATTATAGAAGTAGGCTAAATACTAACCTCAAAATACAATTGAAAAGTAAAGTTTAATAAATTGCCTATTTGCATTGCTAATACATAGTAGAGACTTCGACATGTCCCCCAGTCCCACATATTCTATAGCATGCCTCAGTCAAAAGTATAAGCCTCTCTCCTATAGAAAAGGAAAGACACATTAAAATCCTCCCTTACATACCATCACAATGTTCTAACCCATAATAAAAATGTTTCGACTTTTAATCTTTATCCCTGAACACATTGTTTCTGGCCCAGCTCTACAAACACAGTGCTCACCAACCTGGTAAGTCCATCTTCTTTCTTACCAATCTGTCAATTTCT
Organism: Dolichotis patagonum; assembly: GCA_004027295.1. Classification (NCBI taxonomy): domain Eukaryota; kingdom Metazoa; phylum Chordata; class Mammalia; order Rodentia; family Caviidae; genus Dolichotis; species Dolichotis patagonum. The sequence goes on along the minus strand of PVJX010012083.1, from coordinate 17,515 downwards.
CCTCAGTTCTCCAACTAGAGTAACAAATGTTCCCAGTAATAAGCATATCCCAACAGCTATAATTATACTTCTTATTCAATATATGGTTGCATTTACTGTCTAGATATTTAACTAACCTATAATAATAGTTATCTCAAAGAAGAACAGTGTTATCTCAAAAAGCAACCATCTGGACATTTTGAGACCACAGCCCTTTAAGCACACTTGCCTTAGGAACAGATACCAATATGATTTGAAGTACTAATCCTCATTTATTTTTGTATCCAAGGCACACAGGATATGACCTAGAACACCATAAACCTTAATGAGCGGTTACTGGCATTATATCAAATGCCTTCAGAGGTTTACAGGGTTTTTGATTTTGCCATCATTCCTTCTTTGCTCTCTTAAAAAAATATTGTCTTTTGCTTTAGAATTGATTCTTTTATCCCCTAATCTCTTCCCTCCTCTATCTGTGTAAACTAGTAAAATCTACATTGTAAGACAAATTCCTGTGTTACGTATCTGATAGTTCTATATGCCATTTGACCTCAGAATTAGTACTTTAATCATGTTGCGCAACATGATTAGACATATATGATGGAAAAAAATGACTACCCTATTCAGGACAAAAGTTTAGACTTTGTTTATACTTATTCTGGGTGTGGAATCTTTGTAGAAACTTTTGAAAATAACAACAAATACTATTCATCAGCTCTTCTTTTTCACATCAATTGCTTGATCTTCTGTGAGCCTTTAGTAAAGGAGTTATAAAATACAAACAAGATGGAGGGATATATAGACATTTCAGTGCATTTTTTTTTTTTACAAAATATCAAGGAATGTTATCTTTCTGGCTGCTGAGAAGGAAAGCTGAAAAGGACAGTTAGGAAGAAAGGAAAGAAAGAAAATATCAGCCAAAAAATACCAGGGCATAGGATAGACTTTTTGCAAGTATAAGATTACCCTTCACACTGGTAGAAATGTCAGACACAAGCTTAATGCTTAGTAGAAAGAGGAATGACTGGACAGAACTGAGAAAAATTTGTTTAATCTATGTCGTTGTTTCCTCTTCACGAAATACTAGCATCACAGACAGTACATTGTGCTGTTGATTTCCATTTCCGGACTGACAAATTTATTCTCTACATCCTGGTAGAGCTCTGAGCTACCAACATTTTTCCACAAATTGCCTCTGCTTGTAGAGTTTTCATAACCAAAGCAGTCATGCAACAACTTGTCAATGCACAAATGTAAAAGCCCAAGTCCTCTCTGACTCCAAACAATTCTGATGAATTGTGTATACCAGCTTCAAACCTTCTTGCTGGGTTGAACAAGGCTTTGTAATGACTGTTCTCTAACCCCTATTCTCTCCTGTGCTTTCTCCTCTCTCCCCAAAACAGCCCCACACTAGGAACTCCAAGAGCATTCCTAATAAACTTCCTGCAGGTTCATCTCCATCTCAGGCCCAACATGAGACTACTAAAAAGTAATAGGTTGTGGTATTGTCTCATATGTCTCAAAGAAGCCATGCTACCTCTTTCAAAAGACTTTTGTGTTTTTTGAGGTCACGTATTTAGGAAAAACACAATAAAAAGTGTAAAACTACAAAACTGTGCAAGCGAATGAATCTATGTAGTAATAATTAAACATAAAGAATTATAGCATTCATTCTTCTACACAACATGAGATTTATATCTAACTTAATTTGTGTCTTACTTATAGTTTTTTCTTATATGAGAAAATAAATTAAATCCTTTCTTACTGCTACAGAGAATACCATGGAAAATGAGTTACAGACCAGGGCAGTGTTTGGGTATCATACCAACAAGAGGAGCTGAAATAGAAGCTACCCAATAGAAAGTACTGTATTTTATAAGAAGAATCCTCTCTATAAAGAAAATAGAAAGACTTAAGTTACCTTTGAATAATATTTACATGGACAGAGCCCAAGAATTTCCTGTCAGTGTAATAATAACCTTGATGCAAATAAAGCAGGTCAGAGTGAGAAAAGAACAAGATGAACAAAGGAAGTGACTTGCAAATTTGGAAGAGAAATCCAGATAAACAAAAGCAGTTGGCTCTTCAGACTCTTAAAGCTAAATATTACAAGTCCTGAGAAATTCAAATTAGAATTCAAATTAGGAGGTTATATCAAAGCCTACCTTAAAATTGTATATGCAAGTTAGCTTCAATTAAATGTTTATAGTTCTTTTGCATTTGATCATTTGTAATGATATTTTTGTTATGTGGTCTTAAGCTAATAAATCCTTCCTGATAATCACTTACTGTGACTTTTGATCTTAAGTGGATTCCTTATTGACTAGTATGGTTAAGACTTGGTCACCAAGAATTGACAAAATAGGTGAATTACAGCCTTTTAATGGACAGTTATCAGACAAACTTTAAGGCTGGTGTGTTAACTTATGTCATCTTTTTATCAGAAAAAGTATAATTCTGGTTAAGATTACTTATTTCTTACTTTTGTAATGAATTATTTAACATGTGCTCTGCTAATCTGCCTGGTATATAATAATACTTGATGTTCTAGTAGATCTTTCCTTTTTTAAAAATATCAGACTAAAAATCAGTCACTAACACTATGTGAGTGCCCATGTGATTCAATAGAAATGCAAAAGCCTTCAATGCCCCCAGATAAAACTAATATCCTAGTATTTCAATTTAAAAGTTAGGTATTTGGGTCATTGCTTAACCTCTATGAGTCTCTTTTTTCTCCTAGCTAGCTCTTATTTTAAAGATGCATACTACAAGATTTTTCAGAATATTCAATGACATTGAATGTACTAAATGTTCACAGTGTGCCTGCTTTTTCCTAAGGGATGCTCTCACATAATTTATTCTTTCAGTTTTAGGATAGCTTCCTGTGGTATATTTCAGTGGCATTAAAATTTTGTTTTGATGACCTTCACTAAGGGATAAACTTACTGTACAAAGAAATAACTTTAAGATTTGTATTAGCCAGCTTCCTGCTGCTGGGACAAAACACTTCACACCTGCAATTTAAAGGAGGAGATGTTTATTTTGGCTCATGGTTTCAGAGGTTTCTGTCCATAGTCAGCTGGGCCCAAGGCAGAAATCCCATGGCAGAAGGTCATAGCAGGAAAGCTGTTCAAATCATTGTACCTGGGGAGCAGAGAGACAATGAGACCAGAGAGGAAGGGACCAGGAACCTTAGGACCAAGCATAGTCCTAAGGACATACCTCTAGTATCCACTCAGGTAACATTCCGAAGTGTGCTTTACTAAACTCCTGTGTGTCTCTCAAGCCCATCAAGCTGACAATCTGAATTAACAATCAAAAGAAAGCTGAGGAAAATGGCGTCTTCCGTGATTTATGGGTATCAACCACGTGTTATTTATTTGCTTCCTCAAGACCAGGCACAAAAACTGGCAGATAGCAGGTAAATACTTCTTTTATTTGATTTTGGACTATTCATCACAGCAGATGAGCACATAAGATAAAAGATAACAGGTTAAATCCTATCTCCTCCACTGTATGGCTGCATGAACTTAGACAAGTTACTGAAATGCTAATGTTCATTTTTTCTCCTCCTTTGTATTGGAGTCGCTACCAAACCAAAAAATGGATAAGATCAAGTACCAAAAACACTTTTCATAGCACTGAGCACGTAGTACATAATGACAGGTTATAGAGACAGTAAGGATGATGGTTATGATGCAAAAACATAAAACCCAAAAAGCACTCTAAACTGCAAGGGTGATGGCTTCATAGGTGCTGTGACTTGCATGTAGATTGGTCCCACACGGTCTCATACATCTGAAAAGTGAATGGATCATGGGAGTGCTATTGCCAACAGGGGACTGGTCCGCTAGTGAAGACTGCTGACATCCTGTTAGGAGGCGGGGCCTGAGCAGGGGAGGCGGGTCACTGGGGTCATGACCTGGGAGGGTGCATCTCTCTTCTCTCCTCCACTCTCTGTTTTCCTACTGCCACAGTGTGAGCGGCTTTCCTGCACCCAGTCCTTCCTACCATGCTGTTTCTGTGTTTAAGCACGCTGAGCATGAACTGAAACCTGTGAAACTGAACCAAAATAAACCTTTCCTTCTTCTAAGTGGCAAGTGTGTGGTATTATGTCCCAGGAATGAGAAAAGCGACTAAGATAATAGGCTTCTTGATTGTTTTCATAACTTTCATATGACAATATTAAAGGCTTTTATCTTATGAAATTGGTAAGTCACTTTTTAAATTCAACCTGGAATCATCGTTGCATTTAAAGAGGGATGTGGACAGAAAAATACTTGAATTTATGAATTTTATAACAAAAAAAAACTACTTGAACTGGGCACTGATTGTGACGGAGCCCAGTGGATGGGATTGAAAACTTGACACCAGAGCATATAATTATTGTCTGTTAACAAAGAGAAATGGCATAGGAAACATTTTAAACATGTTACAATCCCATCTGCACCTTTAAAAAAAAGACATTCAGACTTCTATTATTCAAAACACAATCTAAGTCAGTTGTCCATAAAAGATTTTAAATGTTTAACCTGTGAAAGTTATTTTATTTTTTTTTTAATTAAAAGAGAATAAAACAAAAGGGGGTAGTACAGAGTGAAAGTTATTTTAGAACATTTAAAAATACAACTCAGCATTGTACATTAAGTATTATCAATAAGAAGCTTCTAATCTGGGGAAGGAAATTTAGTACAATAGTCAGCATTAAGCACAATGCGAAGATAAAGAACCTAACAATTGTCAAGACGAAGGACTCCCTGGCATACAGAGTAGTTATAGCCACCAGGAAACTTAAAAATAATATAGTGTTAACTCTCTACTTCTGGCCAAGCATGGTGGTGCATGCCTGTAATCCCAGCACTTGGGACTCTGAGGCAGCAGGAACCCTGTGTTCGAGGCCAGCCTTGGCTACATAGTGACTTCAAGGCCAGCCTGAACTACACAGTGAGACCCTGCTTCAAAAAAGGGCTCTATGTCTGTTTATTATTCTTCAGTAAATCTACAAAAAAGATTGATAATGTCTACATTTTGAATTTCCTCATGTGATTTTCATAGCTGGAGACCACTGATAGAGAAAGATTTTAAGTTCAGTAATTCAAGGACTATTTGGAATTTAGGAACTTCATAAGAAACATATAGGTCAAGAGGCAGATAAAGTCTGCTAGTTGAATCATAAATTTTATATTGAAAAGTATTTAAATTTAAATTTTGTGGCCTACATTTTCAAGGTACAAGGTTTAAAAATATGTTAGCATCAACTGAGATTCAAGAATCAGTGGGTTAAACAAGTAGCACTTTTTTGCTATTGGGTAAAAACCATATTTTAGTGTGGAAAAGAATTACAATCACAAAGTAGTATAAGAAACTCAAAACATTCAAACTATTCTCACCACTTCATATTCAGTGTCCTTGGCTTCCAACACAGATGATCCTCTCCTCACGATGTAGTGAATACCTATGCCTTCTCTATCTTGCAAGCAGGTTTCGTGTGTGTGTGTGTGTGTGTGTGTGTGTATGAGTATGTATTACTGGGGATTAAACCCAGGACCTTTAAATTGAGCTATACTCTCAGCCATTTATTTATTTATTTACTTACTTACTAACTTACTTATATAAATTCTCACTAACTTGCTAAATTACCCAGACTGGGCTCAAAACTGTGATCTGTTTGTCTTAGCCTACCTGAATGCTGGGATTGCAGGTGTGAAGCCACATACTTAACTCATAGTTTAATTTTAACCTCAAGAGGAAAAGGAGAAAATGGAGAAAAGAAAAACTAATTGAAAATAGCATCATTTCACATATCATAAAGCCTTTAAAAACCCACTTGGGGATTTAATGGTATTTATATGACATTGAATCCTGCTGACTACTGCCAATAACTAATTGCTTTGTGGGTGAGCTGTAAGTCATTATATCAAATACAAAAATATTTAGTACTTCTCCCCCTTCAAATGCTAGAGTAATATATGAGATGAAAAAATTCAAATCAGTGAAAAGAAGAGAAAATTCCTACTATTAAAATGTAAATAGTCATGTTTTATTTTCATTTTATCTTGCCTTAATGCAAAATATAAGGTTTGGACAGTTTCCAAAGATGGCAGACCTGTAGGTAGCAGGAGAGTGATCCTCTCTTAGAGAGACAGCTTAACTGCCAGAATAGAACACCCTGGAGAGACCCAAACAGAGAGAGATGGACTCTCTCAATCCAGGAACAAACTAAAGTGAAAAAAAAAAAAAAAAAACACTCAAATATGATGTCCTGGGGCTACCATTAGAGAAGCTAAGATCAGCAAGCACTGCGCCCTCCTCAGGCCGCCTGAAATCCTGCCCGAGACCAACCTGAGGACCGAACCGTGCCAATGCGACTGGCTTGAGCAGCCCAAATCGTGGAGCTGAACAGCCCTGCGTGTGGCTCGCCTGGACCTGGCCCTGCACACAACCCACCCAGAGGCACTGTGAATTCACACCACAGCCATGCTGAAGTCAGATGTCGGGGAGCCCAGCAGTTCTCAGAGACCAGCATCAACACGCGGTGAGTGATGGGAATAAGACCCTCCCACGTGAAAGGGGCAACTGACTGGACAACATGTTGGATTTGGGCAGGAGAGCCCTAACTCCATAAGGAAGTGGCTTCAGTTGGTTGCTCCCCTTGCCAAGCGGATTGGTGGAATCTGCTTGGACTGGTCCGTGCCCCTGGCCGGGACCCAATGGGTCTCTACAAATTAATTCCCTGAGCTTGGCACACACTGACACAGTGAAGGCCTGCAAAAGTTGACTTGCCCGGAGGGGAGGAGCCAGTGCACACTGCCCTTGCTTGAATTTCAATGTCTGATAGCAGATGGCAGAGGGCAGAAGCTCCTAACCTGCGCGCTCTAGAGGAACTTTAACCAATAAGAAAAGGGGAATTGCACTATACACTTGTATGGAAGGAAACAAAAACATGACAAGAGGGAGAAGTAAGAAAAAAAACCCTGCCCCCAACCCTGAGAACATTGATCCAGGAGAGGTAAATACAAAAGAGATTGAGGGCAGCACACATGCAACATCAAACACAGCATTAGCGGACATAAAGAGATATCTTCAGGACCTTGTAAGTGGGATCAAAACTGAAATATTAATTCAAATTAAACAAGAGATAAGTAGATTAATAAAAGAAAGGCTGGGCACCTCTCAAGAAGACACAGACAGAAGAATGGAAGAAAACAAAAGGACAGAAACATTTAATGAAGAACACAAAAAAAAAACCTAGAATTCTGAAGCAGATTCAAAGAGATTATCAGGAAACTAAAGACTCCATAGAAAGCTGGCAAAACTGCTTGAAAGAAACCAAAGATAGACTATCAATAATTGAACACAGGCTTGCAATGTGTGACCATGAAAGGGCAGATCTCTTAAAAATAACAAGAGAGCAGGCAGTAACTACAAAAGAATTGAAGATGATAAGAGGATCTATAACTTAAGGATAAAACATGTGAAAGAAGAAGCAGGAGTCAAAACAGAGGAATTGCAAAGGCTATTCACAGAAATTATTAAGGAAAATTTTCCAAGCATAGAAAAAGGAAATGATATGCAAATGTATGAAGCATACAGAACTCCAGCCACCTACAACCAAAGCTACACCTAGACACATAATAATCAAGATCCCAGAAATTCAATATAAGAACAGAATATTAAAAGCCATCAGAGGAAAGAAACAGATCACCTATAAAGGAAAACCCATCAAAATCATGGCAGGCTTTTCAACACAGACCATCAGGTCAAGAAGCACTTGGAGTGAAGTAATTCAAGCACTGAAGGAGAACAACCTCCAGCCCAGATTTATGTATCCTGCAAAACTTTCTCTAGAAGTTAATGGAGAAACAAGATGCTTCCATGACAAAGAGGAACTTGGAGAATTTGTGACCACCAATCCAACCCTACAAAAAATACTGAAGGACATTTTAGAGAGAGAGAACAAGAATACGAGCATTTCAGGAACAGTGGCAGAGAGGCCTCAGTGACTGGCGCAGACAGTGGAGTGGAACAGAAAAATAGACAACCAATGGCAGAGAAACAGAATAGCAGAAATGAGGCAGAGAAGATTGGCTGTAATCTCTAGCATAGATGGCCTTGAAATATCAACAGAAAGAAACACAGGCACAGTAGATCAGGAGATAGGGCCCATTGAGATGCTCTATATAGGGAGGCAGTGGGAACCAAAACAAGCAGTGCACCTTATGGGAGTGAAACGGGAGGAATTGTCTAAAAAAGGGAGGCAGAGGATATTGTTAAATGGGTAACAAGATTTAAAATTTACATTATTCTCATCACTCTGCTTGGATGGATTACATGCTGTTCCAGTTTGTCTACTTACACTAGACTTGAGGACATGGTCAGCTATCCCAAAAATAAGAGGACCTATTATGGTAATCATCCCTAATTTCCTATCAACTTAACCTGAAGCCCTTTATAATTTATCCTGTCTTATTATGACTGATCTTATTTGAATCTGGGTTGTTAGATTGCTACTTTATATTGACTGATTTTATTTAAATCTGTTAAGATTGATAGCATCAAGTTTAAGAGTATAGGCAACTACACTGAAGATGACAAGATTCACTAAGATACCTACTCTGGTTTGATTTTTACTTGCTGTGTAATTCTTATAATGTCCTCAATGCTTTGTTCTTATTAATGTTGTTATATACTGCTGTAACATCATGGTAACCATTGTAGATCACCATATATTGCGGTTTTATATGACTTTTTGCTTCATGCTTTTCTAGGAATTGTTTCGTTTTATCTTGCTTTGTTTTGTTTTTCCCTCTAAAGCAGAAAGGATAGATATACATGTAGAGACTCATGCATGTGTAGAGCCTATAAACAGTTTACGAGAACCAACTATATAACACACGTTGAAATAAACAACTACTTTGAAGAAAAAGAGACACTGCAATACCCAGTGCTGATTCCATAATGTCATGATGTGAAATCCAGCAAAACTATCACTCTTTGTTCAAAGTGATTTTAGCTTGTTTTGTTTTGTTTAAGATCAACACACAGGAAGGTACGGACAGCTGTTTTGAGGAGAATGAGAGACACTATGACCGCCATTCTTGGCTTCCCTAATGTCTGATCTTGAAGACCTGAAATGCCCCCCTCGTCCTGCTCAGATCAATTCCATACTATGTTGTTTCATGTGAATTCCCTATATGTGACAATATGAACAACTATTTGGAAGAAAACAAGAGTCAATATGATAGAGAGCGAATATTTCCGATTGTCTAGTTTTAAAATTTATGTCTCTTACATTGCTTTCTTGTGATCAGCTTTGTTGTGTTTTGTTGTGTTTAATTTTACCCTTTTGATATAATTGCATGTATATTTGAGTGGGTGAGATGGATGACCATATTTCTGTTTTTGTCAGATCATGGAGCAGAACTGTTAACAGTCTCACTGTTTCAATGTCTCCCTTACCTGTTTTAACTTTGTAATTTGAACAACTATTTCCAAGAAGCCAGTATGTAATTTGTCAAGTAATAATCTCTTAGGATTTTTTGTTGTTGTTCTTTTCTTTTTTTCCTTGGAATTCTATATTGTTGCTATCCTTTATTCTGTTTTTTTTCCTCTTTAAATAAAATTTTTAAAAAAGAAAAAAAATAAGGTTTGGAGAACTAATAATTCTGACTGCCTTTTGAGATTTATTTTCATCATAGTTCATAGGATTTCTTTTCAAGTCCTTCATCTCTAGATTCTTGTTTTGCTTTGCTTTCAAAGAATTTTAGAAGGCTTTTCTAAAATAAAGAAAATCTAATGCAGCCCTTACCTGTGATTTTGTTTTATAACAAAAATGTAGCAGATAGGTTCATTATATCCCATTTTAAAACTATTTAAATAGTTTAAGATTATGCATAACTTTACTGATGACCGGGTTTGTTATATAATACTTTGCTATTAAATAACCTTAAGTGTTATTACATTAATGTTCTCTATCTCATTTAAATAAATTTTGAACTTTCCAAAAAAATAGTTATGCTTGGTAATTGACTCTCTAAATTGTAACCAAGATAGAAACTATGTCTAACCTCTTTATAATAACAACACAAAGAGAGTTTAAGCAAAACATGAATTTAATTCATATTCTTTCTTCTCCCATGGGAGATTAATGGCATGTATCATATTGAATACACATTTGAGTAATAGACAAATAGATTTCACTATACATGTTTCTCTTTGTGAAGAATTCAGCCTTTCTCATTGTTTATGAGAGAATTTAATTTTACTAACATGAAATTAAGTAATAAATCAAATTGTTCCCTCAGTAAAATTCATTAGTGCCAAAATCAGAAGTATAATACCAGAAGCTCAGTAGTCCTATTGAAATTATTAGCTAATAAGAGATTTGATGATTACCTCTTGGACTGTCCTTATCTCCAGAAAACAGTTTAGCAAATATTAGACTGTATTGAGTTAAATATGAAAGATAAAAATAAAACTATATCTAAACTATAGCTCAGAGAAGTCATGTGTTAGATTAATACATTAGCATTTTACTGGAAATGTGGAAGATTGAATGTCATATGACAGACAAATGTCACTATTAAGCAAGTCATCAAAACCTGATCATTTCCTAAATGTCCTGCACTTCATGAAATTAGAGATTTTTACTGTTGTATCTCCCTTCTTTCATTAAATATTCGCTTTTGCAAGTGTGTAAAAGTCATCATCAGCAACATGTATCTCATTACTGAGGTCTAGGAGAGCAAGGGCAAGGGAAGAAGAAAGAAAAGGAAAAGGAATTAAGGTAAGCCATGTACAGGAACCGAACAACTACAATGAATGTAAACATGTATCATAAATGTAACCCAAGAATAGCAATAACGACAAAAACGAACATGGGGAAAGGGGATTGAGAGGCGGAGGAAGCAAAGTGGATGGGAAGAGGAAGAGAATTTAAAAAGAAACAAGTTGTACACATTCCTCAAGATGAATGGAAACTGCAAGATTTCAAATAGGTACTAATAAAAATTAAAAAGAAAAGAATTCCACTATTTTCCCCCTGAATTACAGGATTCTGACTTCCTGCAACTTCTGTCCATATGATCAGTTCTTGATCCCTGGAACTACACGGAACAAGGCTAAGGTATGTTTTAGAAACTAAACTTCTAGTCATGAACATGACTGTCTTTTGTCCTTCCCCATTATGATCCCTTTAATGTTACCCCAGAGAAGAAGACATCTGTCACTCTTACTCACTCAACACTCCCTCTGCCTTCTTCTGCCTAAAATTCCCCTTCTTTGCTTTGGAAATTTCACTGTATGCCACGGGGAGTGGTGGACCCTGACTGTCCCCCTTGCTCACTGTACTGAACAAGCCAGGCCCAGGACCACAAGCGCATAAATATCCTTTTTTGCTGCATTATATTATGGGCATAGAATAGGTAGCCACAATGGGAGCAAACTCTATAAAAATGCATTGTACCTGCTCATTTCCTTGCCATTTCACTGACCTAAAAGGCAAGTATGATTATTGTCTCCATTTTACAGATAATGAAAGGGAAGCACAGAGACGCTAAAGAGCTTGTCCAGTAAGTAGCAGAGTCAGAGTTTGGAGGCATCTTGGCCTCAGCAGCTGTGCTTTTTACCACTTTTCCACACTGACATTTGAACCCAAGGCATTGGGCTACATTCTCAGCTCTTTTTAAATTTTTTCGCTTTTATTTTGAGACAGGGTTTCACTAATTCGTTAAATTGTCCAGACTGGGCTCAAACTTGTTATCCTCCTGCCTCAGCCTCCCAAAGTTAATCACACTTTCCAAAAAATGCATACGTGTGGAGTCACACAGAATCATGTACATCACTTTAGAAACTTACAGATTCATCGGGAAGACTTGCTATTTCTTAAGTATTTGTTGTTTTCTGTTTAAAATTATCTACTTTGAATTTTATATCTTAGATTGTTGTTGGGTTTTGTTGGGGGGAAAAAGAGGTGATAAGGCTGTGAACCAGCATGTTAATTTAGACAATTAGTATATTTTCAGAGATGTAACCTAATTTGCATATAAATTTAGATGAAATTGCAATTATGCAAATATGAAGCAAGGAAGCAATGATAATGCATATAAATCCAAAAAAGTGCATAAGTAGTTTCTGGATTGCTTTGTATTTCTGTGACATTGCACCTCTTAATTGACATAGATAATAGGTTGACTCTACTTGAGTATGCAATACATTTAAATATCATTAACTCCTATCCTACTATTCTGGACTTGCAGTGATTCCAGCGAGGCATGTGTGACTGTCCTTGACCTTGGTATGTCATATCAGAGGTGCAATAAGAATCCATAATTTTGATACATGGTAAAATGTATCGTGTCAGCTCTGATGGCTGTTTTGCCAAAATATGCTTCAAAAAATAACTTCATTATGTATGTACAACTCAGTGAGCAAACAAAATGAAAGGTAGAAAACTAAACAAACAAAATTCAGTGATTTTTAAGTATACAAACTAGGTGAAGTTACATAAACATGAAAATTAAAGAGAAAGCTCCTTCTACAAATCCATATTAATATCCCCAAGAAAGTGTCTGAATTGAGAAGAATAACTTAATAATTTTGGAAACCAATTGACACACAGAAAATAATCTTCTAGAATCCAACTAGTATTTCTACAAAGTCAAATTGATAAGACTTGAAATAGAAAATAGTGCGACCAGCAGTCAGAAGACTGTTTACCCATTTCAAAGGATGTTGCCCTTAAGTTGAATTCTTTCCAATTGCTTCACAACTAAACATGCTGGATGGTCACTGTGTGGGTACTTGCCCTAGAAGATGTCTGCTGTTTGACCTCTTATGTGCAAGACCCAGAGGATATGGGCAGAGACCCAGAGGATAGCATCTAAGGAATATGGGTGCCTGTCAGTTGCCTTAGATCATCAGAGCTGGTCAGGCTTGGCCTCACTCAAAGATAAGCAAAGGGAGACATAGTCAGCATGAGACTATGGAAGAAAATTTATAGCACAGAAAATGAACAACTTTTGAAACACAGTGGTAGGGATGAGAGGAGCCTCAAAAAATAGCTCTTTAACGGAAATGTAAGGCAATTTTAGAAAGTACTGTATTTGATGATTTCAAATGATATCTACAAAGGGAAATAATTTCTACTTAGCAAGAACAGACTGAGGCAAATAGGCCAGGACAAGATAATTTTAACCAAATAAAAAATAAGATAAAAGACCCCAAAACTCACATAGGTGATAAAGACATTTTAGAAAATTAGATTGACAGTGCAGTGAACAAACAAGTACATAAAAAAATAAGTATAGAACAAAAAAAATAGAAAGAATGAAAAAAATGAATCACAAAAGCATGAATTATTCAGAACAGAATATGGAATAGCAAACTCTCATCAAAGAAGATGATGAAAATAATTTCTGTAACTGAAGTAAAAGTCAAATAATGAAAAAAATTAATTTCAAAACACCAGTGTTATAGTTTGTATGTTAAATGCCTCCAAAGGCCCATATATTAAAGGCTTGAACCCCAGGGTAATGATGTTAGGAGGTGGTAGAACCTTCAGAAGTGATCTTCAACTGGAGGTCTTTATGTCATTGGGGCATACATTTGGAGGGAATAGATAGATAAAAAAAAAATAAAGATATAGGTATTCCATGTATGAAATACTATACAAACATTGAATGCTGCATGTAAATAATAATAAGTTCTAGGTAAAACAATTCTTAAGTGTGTTTTCTTTTCAAAGTTTGCTAAAATGTTCATCATACAGCTATGTAGCAATGTTCCGGAGCTATTTGTCCTGTCTTAGGCACATCTCCCTCCAAGTCCCCATTCAATGCTATGAAATTGATAGCCTGAGAAATCAGCCATAGTGGGAGACAGTTACACCAATTTCACTATAGAAAACAGTAATGAGGGCCTTTTCTCTTGTTTATCTTTTATTTTCCCTCCCTCCCCAAACAAGAGGTAGCATACACCACTAAGTATACTTAAGAAACAAAGACAAAACAAAAACATTCTGAATGCTTATCATGAAAAGAAATTTAGCCCATCTAGTAACTGAATATCTTTCTGCCACTTTAAATCATAATTATATGACTAGGTGGAAACTAAGAAATGTGCTTACTAAAATAAGTGAAAAGTTGCTAGTGAAAAGATGACTGTGTGTTCTTTATATAATTGTATCTGTGACATTACAATCACTCATGCTCCTCAATTCTAACATCAACATGGAAAAAGTGGGAGAAATTCAGAAAGTAATGGATATTATACATATATCTCTTTTTGAAAAATAAATCCTTGTGTCTGATTTATTTCATGTAACATTATATTCTCAGGTTGCATCCAGTTACCTACAAATGCCTCAAATTTATCTGCCTTTATGGCAGAGTAGTATCATTTTGTTATGACATTTATTTTATATTTTCATAAAATAAAATATTATTAAGAAAAAAATTCAAAGGAATTTTTTAACATCCTCCAGGGAACAAGCAAAACCCTTTCTCTCTGACACTATGAACTTGAGTTCATATACTTCATATATTAAAAAATTGAGTTGCTGAGGTTTAAGACATGATTTAAAATGAAGGAAGAATCAGGTAGGAGAGAGCAGCAAAGTAGGAGAGAGCAGGAAGGCAACTCTACGTTTCAACAAATTACAGCTGCAATGCATCATATCCAACACGCTGCTCTATTCAACTGTACCTTGTGTGAGAATGAGGTAGGTGGTCCACTAGCATGTTATCCCAGTGACATATAGCTCTTTAGGTTTTACTTTATGTAACTGCTTTCTTGTAGTCCTACAACAACACTTTGAGATTTTTGTAAGCAGAATTTTTATGAATGAGGAAGTGAAACTTAACAAGATGTGCCATTTTCCGAGTCAACCAGCTAGTTATCAACAAAGGCAGAATATCTTAAGTGGGATGCCTTGTTGTTCTGCTATTCTAGGGATAATCTCTAATTTACTGCATAAGATGTTTATGGCTATATCTTCAGTATTTAATTCATCTAAAGTTTCTATTTAAAAAAGTGACTACAAAGGCTATAACCACTCTTATGACTGACTCCAAGGAATTATAGAATAAAATAGTTTATGTGATAAAATGATGCAGAAAACAAAACAAAACAATCTCTCATCATTCCATGCCAATGGGTATCTTCCAATATGACTGGTGTTCTGTGTATTAGAAATCCAGAGTACACTGACTTTCTGCTGTATTCATGACCTATGATCTGATTATAACAAAAAGGAGACTATTTACTAGGATAAAACAAGAAGTCTTGCATCACTAGGAGAGACAGACAAGGAAATGTGACAAGGACACTGTGTTTTCAAGAACTGCATCTGTTCACAGCTCTTCTGGTGAGAGCTTATTAACATGTTTACTACAGCGGGAGATAGCCAAGTACTGCAACTCTGTTAACAATTTACTGGGACTCAGAGACAAGTTGACAGTATTTTCTCTGGTCAGTTTCAACAAATGTTCATAAACGACTTTCAGAGAGGCCAACAGCAGGCAGATTTCAAATGCTAGGGGAAATCATGTAGTTGAGAGTGAAAAGGAAAATGCTAATGAATAGGAGCATCAGTTACTGCTTTATATAAAATCACAAATGTTATGAAAGTTGAGAAGAAAGCAAGTTATGTATTATTTAGCTTATGCACCTAATTTTGAAAATAAAAAACATCCTGAGCAAAAGAGACTTGATAAAACCTGCATTTAGCTGTGGCTCAGTTACAGACTGGGGCACTCTCCTCTACAGATTGTTCTCTTCTCAGGACACGTGGTTACCTAAGGCAGTAATGTCACTTTGGCAAAGACTGTCCAGTTAAGATTTGCTTTAAAAACTAATTAACTGCTAACATTTAAAGACAGAGACATTCGACATTGGACTTTTTCTATCACTGTCTCTACCCATAACAAGAGATTTGGCAATGGCACGCCAACATTCCATTATGGAAGCAGTGGACTGGGGTTGGTGCTGGCTCCTGTCCACTTGGATTTTGCATAGTCAGGCTCACGTGTCTGACCCCTAAAACTTTCAGATGTGTTCCCTGTTATCAAGATTTTCCAGGGCAAGGGAGTTTTAGAAAAATAAATTTTAAGCATAATGGATTATGCAGGAAGACACTACATTCCAAATGTATCGACTTTCCTATGATGTCATGAAGAAAAGTATGAGTTCTATTCTGGAGATTGCTTGGGAGCATCCTTTATATGATTTTGAGTTAAACACAATTCCTATAAATAGTAAGTAAATTAATAAAAAAACTAACGAATCAATTGGAGAGATTCTCTCACTGATTAGTGTCTAAATGCTTTCCTTCAAATCAGTTTAATGATTGACTAAATTTAGTTATTTTTATCTTTTTTTAGTGAGATGATATATACAATTACAAACAAATGTACTATGTATACATTCATCAATAAGATGAATATGTATTTCTCTTACTAGTGGCAATCCAGTTCCATTTCCTCAAGTTATTTCACTATGGTTGTATTCCATTTTTTTGCCATGTCCAGCTTATTCTAATCATTTTATTACATTTTGTTTATATATGTAAAACAAAAAACTACTAATATTTAAACAGCTGAGAGAAATTTTTTTATTGTTCCACATAACGCCCACATGCTATCTAAAAATAAGCACACCTACCCAATTCTCAAAATCTGTATCACAACCCAAGGACACACTGTTCAAGGCTAGATCCATTCAATTTGAACTGAGTTTTCAATCCAAGTAAGATAATATAATTAATTCATGTGTTAGAACGTGGAATGACGACTTTAAAGTAACTTTTATTTTGGATAAAATAACTTCTCTGTTACAGTTTAGAGCTAAAATGTCCTACAAAAGTCCCATGAGTTCAGAGGTGGGCTTCTGGAGGACAACTGGCTTATGTAGGTGACATATTCATTAGTGAACTAATCTTTTGATGAGTTCATAACTGAATGTCCTGTTAGGAGGTGGGGCCTCCTCATTGGAGAAGGTACATCACTAGGAGTATGACCTGAAAAAGTATATTTTTGTCCCTAGTTCTTCTCTTTCTGCTTCCTGGCTACCAAGTCTTAAGCAACTTTCCTGTGCCATGTCTTTCCAACATGCCATTTCTTCCTTAGAGTAGGCTAACAATGAACTGAATCCACTGAAACTATAAGCCAAAATAAACCTCTTCTCTTTTAAGTTCCAGCTATTGAGTATTTTGTACTAGTGAAGGAAAAGTAACCAACACATTCTCTTTTTCATTCTGTTTTAATGAAAAGTGAAAATAAAAGCATGCTTTCCTTAAGACTGAAGAAAAATTAGTATCCTCAATCCTTTCTAAAGTATATCATAAATTAAAATCTATTGGACAACTTATACACTAGGCACTAGACTATAAAACTTTCTTCTATGCCAATTATGTGCAAAGTATTATTCTAGAATCATGAACTCGTCTAAAAACCAGTCCACCATGTAGATAGATATGCCACATTTTGTTTATCTATTTATCAGTTGATAAATATTTCAATTATATTTTGTTTCCACTTTT
>PVJX010012082.1:0-51183 GCA_004027295.1 Dolichotis patagonum | reverse complement strand
AGGTTAGTTGCCGGTACGCTCAGTTCCCTAAGTTCCAAAATTGCGGGAATCTCAGGAAATGCTCTTACATCTTACTTCAATGTCCTGGCTTGGCCGCAGCTTGTTAGACCACAGTCACATACTGGGGCAGCAGGCTATTTGCTGGTTGGCTCAGTGCCCTAAGTTGCTACATGATGCCTATCTCAGGAAATGCTCTTGGTTCTTGTTTTCCCATGCTGGGGTGGCTCATGCTTCTTATTTCCCCACCCTGGAATGAACGGGCCTTGTCAGAGCACAGTCACTTACCAGGGCGGCAGGCAAGTTGCTGCTTGGCTCGGTGCCCTAAGTTCCGACATGGCTTGTATCTCAGGAAACACCTTTGCTTCTTATTTTCCTGCCCGGTGTTGGTCCCAGCTTGCCAGACCATGTGCAAATTCCAGGGCGGCAGGCTAGTTACTGGTTGCCCGGGTGCCCTACGTACCAATATGGCACAGATCTCAGAAAACCATCTTGCTTCTTATTTCCCCTCGCTTGGGTGGCCACGGCTAGCCAGACCACTGTCACATACCAAGGCAGCAGGCTAGTTGCTGGTTGGCTGGGTCCACTAAGTTTCAACATGTTGCAGATCTCATGAAATGGTCTTGCTTCTTACTACCCAGCCCTGGGCTGGCTGTGACTTGCCAGAACACCGTCACTACCAGGGCAGCAGGTTAGTTGCTGGTTGGCTCGAAATGATCTTGCTGCTTATTTGCACACTGGGGTGCCAGCAGCTTGCCAGGCCACAATTACATACCAGGGTAGCATGCTGGTTGCTGGTTGGCTCAATGCCCTAAATTCTAACATGGCACGAGTCTCAGGAAATGCTGTTGCTTCTTATTTCCCCACCGTGGGATGGCCACAGCTTGCCAGACCATGGTCACTTACCAGGGCAACAGGATATTTGCTGGTTGCCTCGGTGCCCTAAGTTCCAACATAATGTGGTTCTCACTAAACACTCTTGCTTCTTATTTCCCTGCCCTGGTGTGGCCATGACTTGTCAGACAATGGTCACTTACAGGGCAGCAGTCTAGTTGCTGGTTTGGCTCCACGCCTTATGTTCCAACATGGTGCAGATATCAGGAAACTCTCTTGCTTCTTATTTCCCCGCATTTGGTTTGCCACATCTTGCCAGACAATGGTCACTTCCCAGGGAGGTAGGCTAGTTGCTGCTTGGCCTGGTGATCTAGGTTCATACATATCGTGGATCTCAGGAAACGCACTTGTTCTTATTTTCCCACCCTCGGGTGTTCACGTCTTTCCAGAAGTTGGTCACTTTCTAGGGCAGCAGGTTAGTTGCTGGTTAGCTCAGCGTCATGAGTTCCAACTTTGCATAAATCTCAGGAAATGCTCTTATGTCTTATTTCCAACCCCTGTGGTTGCCACGGCTTGCCAGACCATGGTCACTTACCGGGGTGGCAGGCTAGATGCTGGTTGGCTCAGTGCCCTATGTTCCTACATGGTGCTGATCTCAGGAAACACTCTTGCTTCCTGTTTTCCCTCCCTGGGGTGGCCGCTTATCACCAGACCATGGTCACTTACCAGGGTGGCAGGCTAGTTTCTGGTTGGCTTGGTGCCCTATGTTCTAACATGGCATGAATCTCAGGAAACACACTTCCTTCTTATTACCTGGCCTGGGATTGCCATGGCTTGCAGGACAACAGTCACTTCCCAGGGAGGCAGGCTAGTTGCTGGATGGCTTGATGCCCTAAGTTCCAACATGATGCAGATCTCAGGAAACACTCTTGCCTCTTATTTTCCTGCTCTGGTGTGGCCACGGCTTGCCAGACCACAGTCATTTAGCAGAGTGCAGTCTAGTTGCTGGTTGTCTCAATGCTCTAATTTTAAAATGGCATGGATCTCAGGAAAAGCTCTTGCTTCTTATTTTCCCACCCTGGGTTGGCCGCAGCTTGCCAGAACCTGGTATCTTCCCAGGGTGGCAGGCTAGTTGCTGGATGGCTCGGTGCCCAAAGTTCCAATATGGCTTGGATCTCAGTAAACGCTCTTGCCACTTATTCCCCCCCTGGTGTGGCAGTGGATTGACAGACCATTGTCACTTACTGGGGTGGCATACTATTTGTTGGTTGGATTGGGCCCTAAATTCCAACATGACATGAGCCTCAGTAAATGTTCTTGCTTCTTATTTCAGCACCCTGGTGAGGATGCGGCTTGCCAGAACATGATCACTTCCCAAGGTGGCAGGCTAGTTGCTCGTTTGCTCTGGCCCTAATTTCCAAAATGGTGCGTATCTCAGGAAACCCTCTTGCTTCTTATTTTTTCCATGCTGCAGTGGCGGCAGTTTGCCAGACCATGGTTACTTACCGAGGTGGTGGGCTAGTTGCCGGTTGGCTCAGCACCCTAAGTTCCAACATGGCTCAGATCTCAGGAAATGCTGTTGCTTCTTGTTTCCAGACACTGGGGTTGCTGCTGCTTGACAGAACACAGTCACTTAGCAGGGTGGCAGGCTAATTGCTGGATGACTCGACACCCTAATTTCAAAATGGCCCGGATCTCAGGAAATACTCTTGCCTCTTATTTCCCTGCCATGGGGTGGCCACAGCTTGCCAGACCACAGTCACTTACCAGTGTGACAGGCTAGTTGCTGGTTGGCTCAGCAGTCACAGTTCCAACACGGCACGGAAACACTCTTGCTACTTATTTCTCCACTGTGGGGAGGCTGTGGCTTGCCAGATCCTGGTCACAAACCTGGCCAGCACACTAGCTGCTGGTTGGCTCAAGCCCTAAGTTCCAACATGGCGTGGATCTCAGGAAACCTTCCTGCTGCTTATTTACCTGCCCTGGGGTGTCCGCAGCTTGCCATACTATGGTCACTTAATGGGGTGACAGGCTAGTTGCTGGTTGGCTGGTTGCCCTAAGTTACAAAGTGGCGTGGATCATAGGAAATACACTTGATTGTTATTTTCATGTCCTGGGTTGGCTGCAGATTGCCAGAAGTCAGTCACTTACTTTGGCAGCAGGCTTGTGGCTGGTTGGCTCAGCACCATAAGTTCCAACATGGCACGAATCTCAGGAAATGCTCTTACGTCTTATTTCCCCACACTTGGGTGGCTGTGGCTTACCAGAACATGGTCACTTACCGGGTGGCAGGCTAGTTGCTGGTTGGCTCAACACCCTAAGTTCCAGCATAGTGTGGATCTCAGGAAACACTCTTGTTTCTCATTTCCCTTCCCTGTTGTGGCCACCCCTTGCAAGAAAAGTCAATTCCCAGGGTAGCAGGCTAGTTGCTAGTTGGCTCAGCACCCTATGTTTCAGCATGGCAGCAATCTCAGAAAACAATCTTGCTTCTTATTTCCCTGTCCTGGTGTGGTCGCTGATTGCCAGACAACAATCACTTACCAGGGCGGCAGGCTAGTTCCTGGTTGGCTCAGCACTCTAGGTTCCAGCATTGCATGGATTGCATGATACGCTCTTGATTCTTATTTCCCCTTCCTGGGGTGGTCACGGCTTGCCAGACCACAGTCACTTACCAGTGTGGAAGGCTAGTTGCTGGTTGGCTCAGCACCCAAAGTTCCAACATGGCGCAGATCTTAGGAAATGCTCTTGCTACTTATTTTCCCCCCTGGGGTGGCAGCGGCTTCAAAGAACATGGTCACTTACTGGGGCGGCGTACTAGTGGTTGGTTGGCTTGGACCCTAAGTTCCAACATGGCACAGATCTCAGGAAATACCCTTGCTTCTTGTTTCACCATCCTAGGGAGGATGCGGCTTGCCAGAACACGGTCACTTACAAGGGCAGCAAGCTAGTTGCTTGTTGGCTTGGTGCCCTAATTTACAAAATGGCGTGCCTCTCAGGAAACCCTCTTGTTTCTTATTTCTCTGTGCTGAGGTGGCCGCGGCTTGGCAGCCCATGTTCACTTACCGGGGTGGCAGGCTAGTTGCTGGTTGGCAAGGCAAACCTAAGTTCCAACATGGCACTCATCTCAGGAAATGCAGTTGCTTCTTGTTTCCCTGCCCTGGGGTGGCCGCGGCTTGCCAGAACACGGTCACTTAGCAGGGCAGCAGACTAGTTGCTGGATGTCTTGACACCCTAAGTTCAAACATGGCACAGATCTTATGAAACGCTCATGCCTCTTATTTCCACACCATGGGGTGTCCTCGGCTTGCCAGACCACAGTCACTTACCTGTGTGGCAGGCTAGTTGCTATTTGGCTCAGCGGCCAGATTTCCAATGTGGCGCGGATCTCAGGAAACACTCTGGCTTGTTATTTCACTGCCCTGGGGAGTCTGAAGCTTGCCAGACCACGGTCACTTACCAGGCCAGCAGGCTAGTTGTTTGTTGGCTCAGCACCCTAATTTCCAAAATGGCACGGATCTCAGGAAACCCTCTTGCTTCTTATTTCTCTCCATTGGGGTGGCTGTGGCTTGCCAGACCACGGTCACTTACCGGGGTGGCAGGATAGTTTCTGGTTGGCTCAGCAAGCTAAGTTTGAACATTGTGCAGATCCCAGGAAATGTTCTTGCTTCTTGTTTCCCTGCACTGGGGTGGCCACGCCTTGCCAGAACACAGTCACTTAGCAGGGTGGCAGGCTAGTTGCTGGATGTATCAATGCCCTAAGTTCTAACATGTTGCGGATCTCAGGAAATGCTCTTGCCTCTTATTTCCCCATCATGGGGTGGCCACAGATTGCCAGACCATGGTCACATAATGGGGTGGCAGGCTAGTTGCTGGTTGGCTGGGTGCCCTATGTCCAAAATGGCTCACATCACAGGAAATGCTCTTGCTTCTTATTTTCCTGTCCTGGGGTGGCTGCAGATTGCCAGAAGTCGGTCACTTAATTGGGTAGCAGGCTTGTTGCTGGTTGCCATGGCACCCTAAGTTCCAAGATTGCATGAATCTCAGGAAATATTCTTAAGTCTTATTGCACCACACAGGGCTGGCCGCGGCTTGCCAGAACATGGTCACTTACCAGGCATCAGGCTAGTTGATGGTTGGTTTGGTGCCCTAAGTTCCAAAATGGCTCGGATCTCAGGAAACGCTCTTGCTTATTATTTCCCCACTCCTGGGCTGGCTGTGGCTTGCCATACCATGTTCACTTACAAGCCCGGCAGGCTAGTTGCTGTTTGGCTTGGCGTCCAAATTTCCAACATGGCACGGAACTCAGGGAACCCTCTTGCTCCTTATTTCTCCATGCTGGTTAGGCCAAGGCTTGCCAGACCACGGTCACTTACCAGGGTTGCAGGCTCATTGCTGGTTGGCTTGGCACCCTAAGTTCCAACATGGTGCTGATCACAGAAAACACTCTTGCTTATTATTTTCCCACCCCTGGGGTGGCTGCTGCTTGGCAGGCCACGATCACTGACCAAGGGGAAGGTAGTTGCTGATTGGCTGTGTCCCCTAATTTACTAAATGGTGTGGATCACAGGAAATGCTTTGCTAATTATTTTCACATCCTGGGGTGGCCTCAGCTTGCCAGAACTTGGTCACTTACCGGGGTGGCCAGCTAGTTGCTGGGTGGCTCAGCACCCTATTTCCAACATGGTGTGTATCTCACTAAACGTTTTTGCTTCTTGTTTCCTTGCAATGGGATGGCCGCACCTTGCCAGAACATGGTCGCTTACCAAGGAGGCAGGCTAGTTGCTGATTGGCTCACCCCCTAATTTCCAACATGGTGCATATCTCTCATAACGTTCTTGGTTCTTATTTCTTCATCATGGGGTGGCCTCGACTTGCCAGACCATGGTCACTTGTCAGGGCAGCAGGCTAGTAGCTGGTTGGCTTGGTGGCCACAGTTCCAACATGGCGCCAATCTCAGGAAATGCTCTTGCCAATTATTTACCTGCCCTGGGGTGGCCACCGCATGGAAGACCACCATCACTTACCAGTGTGGCAGGCTGGCTGCAGCTTGGCTCAGCTCCCTAAGTTCCAACATGGTGCAGATCTCAGGAAATGCTCTTGCTTATTATTTCCCCATGCTGGGGTGGCCACGGCTTGCCAGACCATGGTCACTTACCGGAGGAACATGTTAGTTGCCTGTTGGCTCAGCACCATAAGTTCCAACATGGCGCACAACTCAGGAAACGCTATTGCTTCTTATTTCTATGCCCTGGAGTGGTCGCGGCTTGCCAAACAACTCTCACTTCCCAGGCAGGCAGGCTAGTTGCTGGTTGGCTCGGCAACCTCAGTTCCTACATGGCATGGATGTCAGTAAATGCTCTTGCTTCTTATATATGCATCCTGGCGTGGCCGCTGATTGCCAGAATTCGGTCACTTACTTGGGCAGCATGCTAGTTGCTGGTTGGCTTGGAACCATAAGTTCCAATATTGCAGGAATCTCAGGAAATGCTCTTACATCTTATTACCCCTCCCTGGGTGACCTCGGCTTGCTAGACAATGGTCATTGATCAGGGCAGCAGACTATTTCCGGTTTGGCTTGGTGCCCTAAGTTCCTACATGGTGCAGATCTCACAAAATGCCCTGGCCTCATATTACCCACCACCCTGGGTTGGCTGCGACTTGCCAGAACTCCATCACTTACCAGGGCAGCAGGCTAGTTGCTGATTGGTTGAGCACCATAAAGTCCAACATGGTGTGGGTCTCAGGAAACTCTCTTGCTTCTTATTTCCCCATGTTGGGCGAGCCGTGGATGGCCAGGCCACAATCACATAACAGGGCAACAGGCTACTTGCTAGCTGGCTCAGTGCACTATGTTCAAACATGGTGCAGATCTCAGGAAAATCTCTGGCTTCATATTTCCCCAACCTGGGGTGGCCGCGGCTTGCCAGACAATGGTCACTTAACGATGTAGCAGGCTAGTTGCTGGTTTGCTGGGTGCCCTAAGTTCCAACATTGCCGGAATCTCAGGAAATGCTCTTACATCTTATTACCCCACCCTGGGGTTGCCGAGGCTTGCTAGGCAATGGTCACTGACCAGTGCGGCAGACTAGTTGCTGGTTGGCTCGGTGCCCTAAGTTCCTACATGGTGCAGAACTCAGGAAATGCTCTTGCTTCTTATTTTCCTGCCCTAGGGTGGCCACGGTTTGCCAGACCATGGTCAGTTAGCAGGGTGGCAGGCTAGTTTCTGGTTGGCTCACCCCTAAGTTCCAACATGGCATGTAACCCTCGAAATGCTCTTGCTTCTTATTTCTTCACCCTGGGATAGCCACGACTTGCCAGATCATGGTCACTTGACAGGGCAGGCCAGTTGCTGGTTGGCTCAGTGCCCTAAGTTCCAACATGATGTGGATCTCAGGAAATGCTCCTGCTACTTATTTCCCCCCCTGGGATGGCTGCGACTTGTCAGAACAGGGTCACTTAATGGGCAGAGGGCTAGTTGCTGGTTGGCTTGGCACCCTAAGTTCCAAAATGGCCCAGAACTCAGGAAACCTTTTGCTTCTTATTTCACTGCCCTGGGATGGCTGCTGTTTGCCAGACCACGGTGGCTAAAAGGCTGCAGGCTAGTTGCGGGTTGGCTCAGCATTCTAAGTTCCAACATGATGGGGATCTCAGGAAATGCTGTTGCTTCTATTTGGCTGCTCTGGGGTGGCCGTGGCTTGCCAGAACATGGTAACTTACCAGGACATCAGGCTAGTTGCTGGACGGCTCAATGACCTAAGTTCCTACATTGCATGAATCTCAGGAAATGCTCTTATGTCTTATTTCCCTGCCCTTGGGTGGCCACAGCTTGCCAGACCATGGTCACTTACTGGGTTGGCAGCCTAGTTGGTGGCTGGATTTGGCCCTAAGTTCCAACATGGCACAGATCTCAGGAAATGCTCTTGATTCTTATTTCATTGCCCTGGGGAGGCTGCGGCTTGCCAGACCTTGGTCACTTACCAGGGCAGCAGGCTAGTTGCTCGTTGGCTCGGTGCCCTAATTTCCAAAATGGCGTGGATCCCAGGAAATGCTCTTGCTTCTTCTTTCTCCATGTTGGGGTGGACGCGCCTTGCCAGACCATGGTCACTTAATGGGGTGGCAGGCTAGTTGCTGGTTGGCTGGGTGCCCAAGTTCCAAAATGACTCAGATCACAGGAATGCTCTTGCTTCTTAGTTTCCTGTCATGGGGTGCCCTAGGAATGCCAGAAGTCGATCCCTTACTTAGGCAACAGGCTTGTTGCAGGTTGGCTTGGGACCCTAAGTTCAAACATTGCACGAATATCAGGAAATGCTCTTACATCTTATTGCCCTGCAATGGGGGGACCACAGCTTGCTGGAACATGGTCACTTACTGGGCGGCAGGCTAGTTTCTGGTTGGTATGGCACCCTAAGTTCCAAAATGGCACGGATCTCAAGAAACGCTCTTGCTTATTTCTGTGCCCTGGGCTCGCTGTGGCTTGCCAGCCCACGTTCACTTACCAGGGTGGGAGGCTTGTTGCTGGTTGGCTCAGTTCACTATATTTGAATATGGCATGGATCACAGGAAACACTCTGGCTTCTTATTTCCCCACCCTGGGGTGGCCGTGGCTTGCTAGACAACAGTCACTGACTGGTGGGGCAGAGTAGTTGCTGGTTGGCTTGGTGCCCGAAGTTCCTACATGGTGCGGAAGTCAGGAAATGCTCTTGCTTCTTATTTTCCCACCCTAGGCTGGCCACAGCTCGCCAGACCATGGTCAGTTACTGGGGCGGCACTAGTTGCTGTTTGGATTGGGCCTTAAGTTCCAACACGGCACGGATCTCAGGAAATGCTCTTGTCTCTTATTTCACCACCCTGGGGAGGCTGTGGCTTGCCAGACCATGTTCACTTACCAGGGCAGCAGGCTTGTTGTTCTTTGGCTCAGTGCCCTAGTTTCCAAAATGGTGTGGATCTCAGGAAATCCTCTTGCTTCTTATTTCTCTGCGCTAGGGTGGACACAGCTTGCCAGACCACAGTCACGTAACAGGGTGGCAGGCTAATTGCTGGTTGCCTGGGTGCCCTAAGTTCCTATATGTTGCTGAACTCAATAAATGCTCTTGCTTCTTATTTTCTTGCTGTAGGGTGGCCACAGCTTGCCAGACCATGGTCATTTACCAGGGCAGCAGGCTAGTTGCTGGTTGGATCACCCCCTAAGTTACAACATGGCATGTATCTCTGGAAATGTTCTTGCTTCTTATTTCCTCACCCTGGGGTGGCCACGACTTGCCAGATCAAGGTCACTTAACAGGGTGGTAGGCTACTTGCTGGTTGGCTCGGTGCCCTTAATTCCAACATGATGCGGATCTCAGGAAAGGCTCCTGCTACTTATTTCCCTGCCCTGGGATGGCTGTGACTTGTCAGAACACGGTCACTTACCGGGCAGAAGGCTAGTTGCTGGTTGGCTTGGCACGCTAAGCTCCAAAATGGCCCAGATCTCAGGAAACACTCTTGTTTCTTATTTCACTGCCCCAGGATGGCTGCTGTTTGCCAGACCACGGTCACTAAAGGGCTGCAGGCTAGTTGCGGGTTGGCTCAGTGTTCTAAGTTCCAACATGATGTGGAACTCAGGAAATGCTGTTGCTTCTTTTTTGGCTGCTCTGGGGTGGCTGTGGCTTGCCAGAACATGGTAACTTACGAGGACATCAGGCTAGTTGCTGGACGGCTCAACACACTAAGTTCCCACATTGCACGAGTCTCAGGAAATCCTCTTATGTCTTATTTCCCCACCGTTGGGTGGCCGCGGCTTGCCAGACCATGGTCACTTACCAGGATGGCAGGCTCGTTGCTGGTTGGCTTGCTGCCCTAAGTTCCAACATGGTGGGAATCTCAGGAAATGCTCTTGCTTCTTATTTCCTTGCCCTGCTTTGGGAGAGTTTTGCCAGACCACGTTCACTTACCAAGGCGGCAGCTCGTTGCTGGTTTCCTTGGCTCCCTAAGTTCCAACATGACATGGATCTCAGGAAATGCTCTTGCTTCTTACTTCCCCAACCTGGGATGGCTGCGGCTTGTCAGACCTTGGTCACTTACTGGGGTGGCACTAGTTGCTAGTTTGATTGGGCCCTAAGTTCCAACATGGCACATGTCTCAGGAAATGCTCTTGTCTCTTATTTCACCACCCTGGGGAGGCTGCGGCTTGCCAGACCATGGTCACTTACCAGGGCAGCAGGCTTGTTGTTCGTTGGCTTGGCGCCCTAATTTCCAAAATGGCGTGGATCTCAGGAAATACTCTTGATTCTTATTTCTCCGCGCTTGCATGGACACGGCTTGCCAGACCACGGTCACTTAACGGGGTGGCAGGCTAGTTGCTGGTTGGCTGGGTGCCCTAATTTCCTACATGGTGCAGAACTCAGGAAACACTCTTGCTTCTTATTTTCCTGCCATAGAGTGGCCATGGCTTGCCAGACCACAGTCATTTACCAGGGCAGCAGGCTAGTTGCTGGTTGGATCACCCCCAAAGTTCCAACATGGCATGTATTTCTCGAAAAGCTCTTGCTTCTTATTTCCTCACCCCGGGTGGCCACGACTTGCCACATCACAGTCACTTAACAGGACGGTAGGCTACTTGCTGGTTGGCTCAGCGCCCTAAGTTCCAACATGGCTCGGATCTCAGGAAACACTCCTGCTACTCATTTCCCCAACCTGGGATCGCTGCGGCTTGTCAGAACAGGGTCACTTATCAGGCAGAGTGCTAGTTGCTGGTTGGCTTGGTGCCCAAAGTTCTAAAATGGCCCAGATCTCAGAAAACGCTTTTGCTTCTTATTTCACTGCCCTGGGATGGTTGCTGCTTGCCAGACCATGGTCACTACAATGGCTGCACGCTAGTTGATGGTTGGCTTGGTGCTCTAAGTTCAAACATGATTCGGATCTCAGGAAATGCTGTTGCTCCTTTTTCGCTGCTCTGGGTTTGCCACAGCATGCCAGAACATGGTAACTTACAAGGATGTCAGACTAGTTGCTGGATGGCTCAACACCCTAAGTTCCAACATTGCAGGAACTCAGGAAATGCTCTTGCCACATATTTACCCACCCTGGGGTGGCCGCAGCTTGCAAGACCACAGTCACTTACCAGGATGGCAGGATAGTTGCTGGTTGGCTTGGCGCCCTAATTTCCAACATGGCGCGGATCTCACAAAACCCTCTTGCTCTTCATTACTCCGCAATGGGGTGGTGGTGGCATGCCAGATCACAGTCACTTGCCACGGTGGCAGGCTCATTGCTGGTTGTCTCAGCACACTAGGTTCCAAAATGGCATTGATCTCAGGAAAGGCTGTTGCTTCTTATATTTGCTCCCTGACTTGCGGGCAGCTTGCCAGAATTCGGTTACTTACTTGGGCAGCAGGCTAGTTGCTGGTTGGCTCAGCACACTAAGTTCCAACATTGCACGAATCTCAGGAAATGCTCTTACATCTTATTTCCTGGCCCTGGGGTTGATGTGGCTTCCCAGATGATGGTCACTGACCAAGACACCATGCTAGGTGCCAGTTGGCTCAGTGCCCTAAGTTCTTACATTGTGCGTATCTCAGTAAATGCTCTTGCTTCTTGTTTTTCCACTCTGGAGTGGCTGCGGCTTGCCAGATCGCAGTCACTTAGCAGAGCGGCAGGCTAGTTGTTGGCTGGATTGCCACCCTAAGTTCAAACATGGAGCGAATCTCAAACAATGCTCTTGCTTCTTATATTCCCCCCTCCCCGGTTTGGGAGAGTTTTGCCAGACCACGGACACTTACCAAGGAGGGAGGCTATTTGCTTGTGGGCTCATCCCCTAAGTTCCCACATGGCATGTTTCTCCCAAATCGCTCTTGCTTCTTATTTCCTCGCACTGGGTTGGCCGCGACATGCCAGATAATGGTCCCTTAGCAGGGTTGCTGGCTAGTTGCTTGTTGGCTTGGCGCCCTAATTGCCACCATGGCGTGGATCTCAGGAAATTCTCTTGCCACTTATTTACCTGCCCTGGGGTGGCCGCTGATTGCAAGACCGCAGTCACCTACCAGTGTGGCAGGCTAGTTGCTGGTTGGCTTGGTGCCCAATGTTCCAACATGGCGCAGATCTCAGGAAACGCTCTTGCTACTTATTTCACACCCTGGTGTGGTCGTGGCTTGCCAGATTATGGTCACTTACTGGGGCAGCAGACTAGTTGTGGGTTGGATTGGGTCCTAAGTTCTAACATGGCCCAGATCTCAGGAAATGCTCTAGCCGCTTATTTACCTGCCCTGGGGTGGCCGAGGCTTGCAAGACCACAGGCAGTTACCAGTGCGGCAGGCTAGTTTCTGCTTGGCTCGGTGCCCAAAGTTTGAACATGGCGCAGATCTCAGGAAATGCTCTTGCTTATTATTTCCCCATGCTGGGGTGCCCACTGCTTGCCAGAAAACTGTCACAAACCAGCAGGGCAGGCTAGTTGCTGGTTGGCTTGGCACCCTAAGTTCCAACATTGCATGAATCTCAGGAAATGCTCTTATGTCTTATTTCCCCTACCTCGTTAGGATGTGGCTTGCCAGACCACGGTCATTTACCAGGGTGGCAGGCTAGTTGCTGGTTGGCTCTGCCCCCTAAGTTCCAACATTGCCAGAATCTCAGGAAATGCTCTTACATCTTATTACCCCACCCTGGGGTGGCTGCGGCTTGCTAGACAATGGTCACTGACCGGTGCGGTAGACTAGTTGCTGGTTGGCTCAGTGCCCTAAGTTCCTACATGGTGCAGAACTCAGGAAATGCTCTTGCTTCTTATTTTCCCACCCTATGGTGGCCACGGCTTGGCAGACCATGGTCATTTACCAGGACGGCAGGCTAGTTGCTGGTTGGCTCACCCCTAAGTTCCAACATGGCATGTATCCCTCAAAATGCTCTTGCTTCTTATTTCCTCACTCTGGAGTGGCCATGACTTGCCAGATCACGGTCACTTAACAGGGCAGTAGGCTACTTGCTGGTTGGCTCGGCGACCTTAATTCCAGCATGGTGCGGATGTTAGGAAAGGCTCCTGCTACTTATTTCCCCACCCTGGGATGGCTGCAACTTGTTAGAATAGGGCCACTTACCGGGCAGAGGGCTAATTGCTGGTTGGCTTGATGCCCTAAGTTCCAAAATGGCCCAGATTTCAGGAAATGCTCTTGCTTCTTATTTCACTGCCCTGGGATGGCTGCTGTTTGCCGGACCATGGTCACTAAAGGGCTGCAGACTAGTTGCGGGTTGGCTCGGTGTTCTAAGTTCCAACATGATTGGGATCTCAGGAAATGCTGTTGCTTCTTTTTTTACTGCTCTGGGGTGGCCATGGCTTGCCAGACATGGTAACTTACCAGGACATCAAGCTAGTTGCTGGATGGCTCAACTCCCTAAGTTCCCACATTGCATGAGTCTCAGGAAATGCTCTTATATCTTATTTCACTGCCATTGGGTGGCTGCAGCTTGCCAGACCATGGTCACTTACCAGGGCGGGACGCTATTTGCTGCTTTGCTCCACCCCCTAAGTTCCAACATGGTGCAGATCTCACGAAATGCTCTTGATTATTACTTCCTCGCACTGGCATGGCAGTGGCTTTCCAGACAACACTCACGTACCAGGGTCTCAGATTAGTCATGGGTTAGCTTGGTGAACTAAGTTCCAACATGGCAAAGGTCTCAGGAAATGCTTTTGCTTCTTATTTTCCCGCCCTGGGGTGGTCACGTCTTGTGAGACAATGGTCATTTACTGGGCAGACCGGCTAGTTGCTGGTTGGCTAGGTTCCCTAATTTCCAACATTGTGCAGCTCTCAGGAAATGCTCTTGCTTCTTTTTCTCTGCCCTGGGATTGCTGTGGCTTCCCAGAGCATTGTCACTTACAGGGGCGGCAGGTTAGTTGCCTGTTGGCTCAGCACCATAAGTTCCAACATGGCATGGATCTCAGGAAATGCTCTTGCTTCTTATTTCCATGCCCTGAATTGGCCACGGCTTGCCAGAACACGGTCACTTACCAGGGCAGCAGGCTATTTTCTGGTTGCCTCAGCCCCCTAATTTCAACATGGTGTAGATCTCAGGAAATGCTGTTGCTGCTTTTTTCCTCAGCCTGGGATGGGTGTGGCTTGACAGACCACGGTCACTTACTTGGGGGGCAGGCTAATTGCTGATTGGCTCAGCACCCTAAGTTCCTACATGGTGCAGAACTCAGGAAATGCTCTTGCTTCTTATTTCCCCACCCTGGTTTATCTGTGGCTTGCCAGACAACAGTCACATCCCAGGGAGGCAGGCTAGTTGCTGGTTGGCTTTGCGACCTAAGTTCCTACATGGCTTGGATCTCAGGAAATGCTCTTGCTTCTTATTTTCACATCTTGGGGTGGCTGTGGATTGCCAGAAGTTGGTCACTTACTTAGGCAGCAGGCTAGTTGCTGGTTGGCTCGGCGCCCTAAGTTTCAACATTGCACGAATCTCAGGAAATGCACTTACATCTTATTTCCACGCCCTGGCATGACCGCAGCTTGTCATACCACGATCACATACAGAGGCGGCAGGCTAGTTGCTGGTTGGCTCAGTGCCCTAATTTGCTACATGATTCACATCTCAGGAAATGCTGTTTCTTCTTGTTTTCCTGCCCTGGGGTGGCCTTGGCCCTTGAGACCACGGTCACTTATTAATGCGGCAGGCTAGTTGCTGCTTGATTTGGCACCGTAAGTTCCAACATGACGCAGATCTCAGGAAATGCTCTTGTAACTCATTTACCTGCCCTATGTTGGCCATGTCTTGCAAGAACACAGTCACTTACAAGTGTGGCAGGCTAGTTGCTGGTTGGCTCTGTGCCCAAAGTTCCAAATGGCGAAGATCTCAGGAAACACTCTTGCTACTTATTTCTCTGCCCTGCGGTGTCCGTGGCTTACCAGACCATGGTCACTCACTAGGGTGGCAGTCTAGTTGCTGGTTAGCTTGGCACCCTAAGTTCCAACATTGCATGAATCTCAGGAAATGCTCTTACAGCTTATTGCCTCTCACTTGGGTGGCCGTGGCTTGCCAGAACATGGTCACTTCCCCGGCAGCAGGCTAGTTGCTGGTTGCTTTGGCACCCTAAGTTCCAAAATGGCACGGATCTCAGGAAACACTCTTGCTTATTTCCATGCCCTGGGCTGGCCGTGGCTTGCAGACCAAGTTCACTTACCAGGGCGGCAGTCTAGTTGCTTGTTGGCTTGGCGCCCTAATTTCCAACATGGCGCAGATCTCAGGAAACCCTCTTGCTCCTTATTTCTCAGTGCTGGGTTGGCCGTGGCTTGCCAGACCATGGTCACTTACCTAGGTGGCAGGCTCATTGCTGGTTGGCTCGGCAAGCTAAGTTCCACCATGGTGCCCATCTCGGAAAATGCTCTTGCTTCTTATATTATTGCCCTGGCATGCCCACGGCTTGCCAGAAGTTGGTTACTTACTTGGGTAGCAGGCTAGCTGCTGGGTGGCTCGACGCTCTAAGTTCAAACATGGCATGGATGTGAGTAAAAGCTCTTGCCTCTTATTTCACTACCCTGGGGTGGCCGTGGCTTGCCAGACCACAGTCACTCACCAGTGTGGCAGGTTAGTTTCTGCTTGTCTCGGCGGCCAAATTTCCAACATGGCACACATCTCAGGAAACCCTCTTGCTTCTAATTTCCCCGCCCTGGGATGGCTGTGGCTTGCCAGACCATGGTCACTTACCAGGGCAGGAGGCTAGTTGCTGCTTCGCTCCCTGCCCTATGTTCCAATATGGCACAGATCTCAGGAAACACTCTTGCTTATTATTTCCTCATGCAGTTTTCCAGACAAGAATCATGGACCAGGGGGTCAGGTTAGTTGCTTGGTGGCTTGGTGACCTAAGTTCCAACATGGCGAGGATCTCAGGAAATGCTTTTGCTTCTTATTTCCCCAACCTGGGGTGGCTGCGAATTGCCAGACAATGGTCACTTACCGGGGCAACTGGCTATTTGCTGGTTGGCCTGGCCCTGTCATATCCAACATTCTGCGGCTCTCAGGAAATGCTCTTGCCTCCTTTTTCCTGCCCTGTGGTTGCCGCTGCTTCGCAGACCACGGTCACTTACTGGGGCGGAAGGTTAGTTTCCTGTTGGCTCAGTATCAAATGTTCCAACATCACGCGGATCTCAGGAAATGCTCTTGCTTCTTATTTCTATGCCCTGGAGTGTCCGCGGCTTGCCAGGCCACAGTCACATGCCAGGGGGGCAGGCTAGTTGCTGGTTGGCATGGCGCCCTAAATTTGAACATGGCATGGAACTCAGGAAATGCTCTTGCTTCTTATTTTCCCTCCCTGGGGTGGCCGCTACTTGCCACAAGTCGGTTACTTACCAGGGTGTGAGGCTAGTTGCTGGTTGGCTCAGTGCCAAAAATTCCAACATTGTGTGGATATCAGGAAATGCTCTTGCTTTTCTTTTCCTGCCCTGGGGTGGCCACGGCTTTCCAGACCATGGTAACTTACTGGGGTGTCAGGTTACTTTCTGGTTGGATTGGCATCATAAGTTCCAACATGGTGCAAATATCAGGCAATGCTCTTGCTTCTTATTTCCCTGCCCTGCAGTGGCCGCTTCTTGCCACACCATGGTCACTTACCAGAGCGGTAGGCTAGTTGCTGGTTGGATCAGTGCCCAAAGATCCAAAATGGCATGGATCTCAGGAAATGCTCTTGCCTTTATTTCCCCACCCTGGCATGTCCACGGCTTACCAGATGATACTCAGTTACCTGGGCGGCACGCTAGTTGCTGGTTGGCTTGGCGCCCAAAGTTCCAAAATGATGCTCATCTCACAAAATGCTCTTGCTTATTATTTCCCCACACTGGGATGGCAGAGGCTTGCCAAACAACAATCATGTACCAAGGGGGAAGGTTACTTGCTGGTTGGCTGAGCGACGTAAGTTCCAACATGGAGTGAATCTCAGGAAATGCACTTCCTTCTTATTTCCCGGCCTGGGATCACCGAGGCTTGCCAGACAACAGTAACTTCCCAGGGAGGCAGGCTATTTGCTAGTTGGCTCAGTGCCCTAAATTCCAGCATGACACAGATCTCAGGAACTGTCTTGCTTCTTATTTCCCCACCCTTGTGTGGCCATGGCTTGAGAGACCACAATCGCATGGCAGGGTGGCAGGCTAGTGCTGGTTGGATAGGCACGCTAGGTTCCAACCTGGAGAGCATTTCAATAAATGCTCTTGCTTCTTATTTGTCCATGCTGCAGTGGCCATGGTTTCCCAGACCGCAGTCACTTACCAGGGCAACAGGCTAGTTGCTGATTTGCTCAGTGCCCTAATTTCCAGCATTGCGTGGATCTCAAGAAATGCTTTTTCTTCTTATTTCCTCCACCCTGTGGTGGTAGCAGCTTGCCAGAACAGAGTAACTTTCCAGGGTGGCAGGCTACTCCTGGTTGCCTCAGCACCCTAAGTTCCAGCATTGCACAAAAACTCAGGAAATACTCATGCTTCTTATTTACCCACCCTGGGTTGAACGTGGCTTGTCAGAGCACAGTCACTTGCCAAGGTGGCAGGCTTGTTGCTGCCTGTCTAGGCTCCCAAATTTCCAGGATGGTGCTTATCTCAGGAAATGCTCTTGCTTCTTATTTCCCCGCCATGTGGTGGCCCCGGATTGCCAGAACATGGTCACTTACCAGGGCGGCAGTCTACTTGCTGGTTGGTTATGCTCTAAATTCCTACATGGCGTGGATCTTAGGAAATGCTCTTGATTCTTATTTCCCTGCACTGGGGTTGCTGCAGCTTGCCAGAAGAAAATCACGTAGCAGGGCAGCAGGCTAGTTGCTGGTTGGCTGGGTGCACTAAGTTCCAACATGGCACGGATCTCAGGGAATGCTCTTGGTTCTTATTACTCTGCCCTGGGGTAGCCGTGACTTGCCAGAACACGGTCACTTACCAGGGCAGCAGGCTAGTTGATGGTTGGCTCGGTGACCTAATTTCCTACATGTCACTGGTCTCAGGAAACACTCTTGCTTCTTATTTTCCCACCCTGGGGTGGCCATGGCTTGCCAGAAGTCAGTCACTTACTTGGGCAGCAGGCTAGTTGCTGGTTGGCTCAGTGCCCTAAGTTCCAACATTGCACGAATCTCAGGATATGTTCTTACATCTTATTTCCACACCCTGGCATGGCCACAGCTTGTCAGACCAGGGACACTTACCAGGCACCAGGCTAGTTGTTGGATGGCTCCATGTCCTAAGATGCTACATGGTGGGCATCTCAGAAAAAGCTCTTGCTTCTTCTTTTCCCACCCTGGGGTACCCACAGCTCGCCAGACCAAGGTCACTTACCAGAGCAGTAGGCTAGTTGATATTGCCAGGGCACCATATGTTCCAACATGGCGCAGATCTCAGGAAACATTCTTGCAACTCATTTACCCACCCTAGGTGGCCGAGTCTTGCAAGAACACAGTCACTTACAAGTGTGGCAAGCTAGTTACTGTTTCGCTCAGTGCCCTAAGTTGCTACATGGTGCATATCTCAGGAAATGCTCTTGCTTCTTGTTTTCTCACCCTGGGGTGGCTCATGCTTCTTCTTCCCCCACCCTGGAATGAAAGTGGCTTGTCAGACCAGGGTCACTTAACAGGGTGGCAGGCTAGTTCCTGCTTGGCTCAGCACCCTAATTTCCAGCATGGGGCAGATCTCAGGAAATGCTCTTGTCTCTTATTTTCCCTCCCTGGCGTGGCCGCGGCTTGCCAGAGCACAGTCATTTACCAGGGTGGCTGACTAGTTGCTGGTTGGCACAACGCCATAATTTCAAAATCACGCGGATATCAGGAAACGCTCTTGCTTCTTATTTCCCGGCACTGGGGTGGCCCTGGCTATCAGAACACAGTCACTTGAAAGGGCAACAGGCTTGTTGCTGGTTGTCTCGATGCCCCAATTTCAAAATGGTGGGGATCTCATGAAATGCTCTAGCTTCTTATTTCCCTACACTGGGATGCCCACGGCTTGCCAGAACATGGCCACTTACTGGGGAGTAAGACTATTCTCTGCTGGGCTTGGGGTCTAATTTCCAACATGATAGGCATCTCAAGAAATGCTCTTGCATCTGATTTCATCATGCTCCAAAGGCTGTGGCTTGCCAGACCACGGTCACATACCAGGGCAACAGGCAGTTTGCTGCTTGGCTGGGCACCCTAAGTTCCAACATGCCGCAAATCTCAGGAAACCCTCTTGCTTCTTATTTCCCCACCAGGGTGTGGTCATAGCTAGCCCGACCATGGTCACTTACCAAGGGGCAAGCTAGTTGCTGATTGGCTGGGTGCCCTAAGTCCAAAATTGTGTGGATCACTGGAAACGCACTTGATTCTTATTTGCATGGCCTGGGGTGGCCACAGATTGCCAGAAGTCTGTCACTTACTTGGGCCACAGGCTAGCTGTTGGTGGGCTTGGCACACTAAGTTCCAACATTGCACCAATCTCAGGAAATGCTCTTACATCTTATTTCCATTCACTGGGGTGGCCGCAGTTTGCCAGGACCCAGTCACTTACCGGGCAGCAGGCTAGTTGCTGGTTGGTTTGGCGCCCTAAGTTCCAAAATGGCACAGATATCAGGAAATGCTCTTGCTTATTTCCCTGCCCTGGGCAGGCCACAGCTTGCCAGACCCCGGTAAATTACCAGGGTGGCAGGCTAGTTTATGGTTGGCTCCACACCCTAAATTCCAACATGGCGTGGATTTCAGGAAATGCTCTTGATACTTATTTCCCTGCCCTGGGGTGGCCGCAGCTTGCCAGACTACATTCACTTACCAGGGCCGGAGGCTAGTTGCTGGTTCTCTCAGTGCCCTAAGATCCAGCATGGCATGGATCTCAGGACACACTCATGTTTCTTATTTCCCCACCCTGGGTTGACTGTGGCTAGCCATAACACAGTCACTTACCAGGGTGTCAGGCTAGTTGCAAGGTGGCTCAACATCCTAAGTTCCAGGATGGCGCAGATGCCTGGAAAGGCTCTTGCTTCTCATTTTCCTGCCCTGGTGTGCCCGTGGCTTTCCAGACCACAGTCACTTACCAGGGCGTTAGGATAGATGATGGGTGGCTCAGTGCCCTAAATTAAAGTATGGCCCAGATCTCCAGAAATGCCCTTGCTTCTTATTTCCCAGCCCTGGGGTGGCTTTGGCTCACCAGACCACAGTCACTTAACAGGCAGCAGGCTATTGATGGTTGGATCAGCGCTCTAGGTTTCAAAATGGCCCTGATCACATGAAACACTCTTGCTCCTTATTTCCCCACCCTGGGATTGTCATGGCTTGCAAGACCACAGTCTCTTACCAGGGCAGCAGGCTGTTTGCAGGTTGGCTCACCACCCTAAGTTCCAACATGGCACTGTTCTCAGGAAACACTATTGCTCTTTATTTCCCCACCCTGGGGTGGCCGTGCCTTGAAAGACCACAGTCACTTACCAGGGTGGCAGTCTGGTTGTGGCTTGGATGAGTGCCGTAAGTTCCAGCAAGTTTTGGATCTCAAGAAATGTTCTAGATTCTTATTTTCCTGCCCTGGTTTGGGAGAGGTTTGCCAGACCACGGTCATTTACTTCAGCAGCAGGCTATCTGCTGTTTGGTTTGATGCCCTATTTTGCAACATAGCGCATATCTCAGGAAATGTTCTTGATTTCTATTTCCCCACCCTGGGTTCACCACAGGATGCCAGACAATGGTCACAGCCCAGAGAGGCAGTCTAGTTGCTGGTTGAATCGGCAACCTTAGTTCCTATGGTGTGGATCTCAGGAAATGCTCTTGCTTCTTATACTCATACCCTGGGGTGGCCACTGATTGCCAGAATTCGGTCACTTACTTGGGCAGCAGGCTAGTTGCTGGTTGGATCGGCACCCTAAGTTCCAACATTGCAGGAATCTCAGGAAATGCTCTTATGTCTTATTTCCCAGGCCTGGCGTGGCTGTGGCTTGCCAGACAATGGTCACTGACCTGGGTGGCAGACTAGTTGCTGATTGGCTCAGTGCACTAAGTTCGTACAGGGTGCGGAACTCAGGAAACCCTCTTTCTTCTTATTTTCCTGCCCTGGGGTGGCTGCGGCCTGCCACACTATGGTCACTTACCAGGAAGGCAGGCTAGCTGCTGTTTGACTCACCCCCTAAGTTCCAACATGGTGCATATCTCTCCCAATGCTCTTGCTTCTTATTTCCTCACCCTGGCATGGCCACAACTTGCCAGATCACGGTCACTTAACAGGACGGTAGGTTACTTCCTGGTTGGCTTGGCACCTTAAGTTCCAACATGGTGTGGATCTCAGGAAATGTTCCTGCAACTTCTTTCCCCGCCCTTCGATGGCCGAGGCATGTCAGAGCATGGTCACTTACCGGGCAGAGGGCTAGTTGCTGGTTGGCTGGGTGCCCTAACTTCCAAAATGGCCCAGATCTCAGGAAACACTCTTGCTTCTTATTTCACTGCCCTGGGATGGCTGCTGCTTTCCATACCACGGTCACTTACACGGGCTGCAGGCTAGTTGCTGGTTGCCTTGGCGCGCTAACTTCCAACAGGATGCGGATCTCAGGAAATGCTGTTGCTTCTTTTTTCGCTGCTCTTGGGTGTCCGTGGCTTGCCAGAACATGGTAACTTACAAGGACGTCAGGCTAGTTACTGGACTGCTCAACACCCTAATTTCTAACATGGCGCTGATCTCAGGAAATGCTCTTCCCACTTATTTACCCACACTTGTGTGGCCACAGCTTGCAAGACCACAGTCAGTTACCAGTATGGCAAGCTATTGCTGGTTGGCTCAGCACCCCAGCTTTCAACATGGTGTGGATCACATGAAACACTCTTGCTCCTTATTTCCCCGGGCTGGCATGGCCTTTGCTTGCCAGACCACAGTCACTTACCTGCATGGCAGGCTAGTGCTGGCTGTATCAGCACCACAGGTTCCAACTGGGCACGGATTCCACTAAAGGATCTTACTTCTTATTTACCCACCCTTGGATGGCCACAGCTTGCCAGAACACAGTCACTTACCAGGGTGTTAGGCTGATTCCTGGTTGGCTCAGCACCCTAAGTTATAAAATGGTGCGGTGCTCAGGAAACACTCTTGTATCTCTTTTCCCTGCCCTGAGGTTATCATGGCATGCAAGGCCACAGTCTCTTACCAGGGCAGCAGGCTGGTTCCAGGTTGGATCAGCACCCTAAGTTCCAACATGGCACTGTTCTCAGGAAACACTCTTGCTCCTGATTTCCCTGCCCTGGGGTGGCCGCAGCTTGAAAGACCACAGTCACTTACCAGGGAGGCAGACTGGTTGCAGGTTGGCTGAGCCCCCTAAGTTCCAGCAAGGTGCGGATGTCAGGAAATGCTCTTGTTTCCTACTTTCCCGCCCTGGGTTCACCGCGGCTTGCCATACAATGGACACTTCCCAGAGAGGCATGCTAGTTGCTGGTTGACACGGCGACCTAAGTTCCTATGGTGTGGATATCAGGAAACGCTCTTGTTTCTTATATTCGTGCCCTGGGGTGGCCGCTGATGGCCAGAATTTTGTCACTTACTTGGGCCACAGGCTAATTGCTGGTTGGCTCAGCACCCTAAGTTCCAACATTGCAGGAATCTCAGGAAATGCTCTTATGTCTCATTTCCCCAGCCTGGGGTGGCCACAGCTTGCCAGACAATGGTCACTGACCTGGGTAGCAGACTTGTTGCTGATTGTCTTGGTGCACTAAGTTTGTACATGGTGCGGAACTCAGGAAATGCTCTTGCTTTTAATTTTCCTGCCCTGGGGTGGCTGCGGCCTGCCACACCATGGTCATTTACCAAGGAGGCAGGCTAGCTGCTGTTTGACTCACCCCCTAAGTTCCAACATGGCGCATATCTCTCAAAACTCTCTTGCTTCTTATTTCCTAGCCCTGGCGTGACCACGACTTGCCAGATCATGGTCACTTAACAGGACGGAAGGCTACTTGCTGGTTGGTTTGGCGCCCTAAGTTCCAACATGGTGTGGATCTCAGGAAATTTTCCTGCAACTTATTTCCCCACCCTTCGATGGCCAAGGCTTGTCAGAGCATGGTCACTTACCAGGCAGAGGGCTAGTTGCTGGTTGGCTGGGTGCCCTAACTTCCAAAATGGCCAGATCTCAGGAAACGCTCTTGCTTCTTCTTTCACTGCCCTGGGATGGCTGCTGCTTGCCATACCACGGTCACTTACACGGGCTGCAGGCTAGTTGCTGGTTGGCTCAGAGTGCTAAGTTCCAGCACAATGCAGATCACAGGAAATGCTGTTGCTTCTTTTTTCGCTGCTCTTGGATGGCCGGGGCTTGCCAGAACACGGTAACTTACCA
Organism: Dolichotis patagonum; assembly: GCA_004027295.1. NCBI lineage: Eukaryota > Metazoa > Chordata > Mammalia > Rodentia > Caviidae > Dolichotis > Dolichotis patagonum. The sequence continues at coordinate 28,095 of PVJX010012082.1, read as the reverse complement.
GGATGTCAATTTAGTTGCTGGACAGATCAACACACTAATTTCCAACATGGCGCTGATCTCAAGAAATGCTCTTGCCACTTATTTAACCTCCCTGGGGTGGTCGCAGCTTGCAAGACCACAGTCAGTTACCAGTGTGGCAGGCTAGTTGCTGGTTGGCTCAGCGGCCAAGGTTCCAACATGGCGCAGATCTCAGGAAATGCTCTTGCTACTTATTTCCCTGCCCTGGGGTGGCTATGGCTTGCCAGACCATGGTCACTTACTGGATCGGGAGACTAGTCACTGCTTGGTTGGGACCTAAGTTCCAACATGGCATGCATCTAAGGAAAGGCTCTTGCTTCTTATTTCAACGCCCTGGGAAGGCTGGGGCTTGCCAGACCATGGTCACATACCAGGGCGACAGGCTAGTTGCTGCTTGGCTCAGCGCCCTAACTTCAAACATGGTGCAAATCTCAGGAAAAACTCTTGCTTCTTATTTCCAAACCAGGAGGTGGCTGCAGCTTGCCAGACTATGGTCACTTACCAAGCGGTAAGCTAGTTGCTGATTGGCTGTGTGGCCTAAGTCCAAAATGGTGTGGATCACTGGAAACGCCCTTGATTCATATTTGCCTGGCCTGGGGTGGCCACGATTGCCAGAAGTCTGTAACTTACTTGGGCCACAGGCTAGCTGCTGGTTGGCTTGGCACCCTAAGTTCCAACATTGCACGAATCTCAGGAAATGCACTTACATCTTATTTCCCCTCACTGGGGTGGCCGTGGCTTGCCAGAACCCGGTCACTCACTGGGCAGCAGGCCCGTTGCTGCTTGGTTCGGCATCCTAGGTTCCAAAATGCCGTGGATATCAGGAAATGCTCTTGCTTATTTCCCTGCCCTGGGCAGGCCATGACATGCCAGACCCTGGTTACTTACCAGGGTGGCAGGCTAGTTGCTGGTTGGCTCTGTGCCCTAAGTTCCAACATGGTGTGGATCTCAGGAAATGCTCTTGATTCTTATTTCCCCGCCCTGGTTTGGGAGAGGTTTGCCAGACCATGATCACTTACTTTGGCAACAGCCTATTTGCTGTTTGGTTTGGTGCCCTATTTTCCAACATGGCACGGATCTCAGGAAATGCTCTTGCTTCCTATTTCCCTGCCCTGGGTTTGCCGTGGCTTGCCAGACCATGGTCACTTCCCAGAGTGGCATGCTAGCTGCTGGTTGACTCGGCGACCTAAGTTCCTATGGTGTGGATATAAGGAAACACTCTTGTTTCTTATATTCGTGCCCTGGGGTGGCTGCTCATGGCCAGAATTCAGTCATTTACTTGGGCAGCAGGCTAGTTGCTGGTTGGTTCAGCACCCTAAGTTCCAACATTGCAGGAATCTCAGGAAATTCTCTTATGTCTTATTTAACCAGGCTGGGATGGCCGTGGCTTGCCAGACAATGGTCACTGACTTTGGTGGCAGACTAGTTGCTGATTGGCTCGGTGCACTAAGTTCGTACATGGTGCAAAACTCAGGAAACACTCTTTCTTGTTATTTTACTGCCCTGGGGTAGCCTCGGCCTGCCACACCATGGTCATTTACCAGGGAGGCAGGCTAACTGCTGTTTGACTCACCCCCTAAGTTCCAACATGGTGCATATCTCTTGAAACGCTCTTGCTTCTTATTTCCTCACCCTGGCATGGCCACGACTTGCCAGATCATGGTCATTTAACAGGACAGTAGGCTACTTGCTGGTTGGATTGGCGCCCTAAGTTCCAACATGGCATGGATCTCAGGAAATACTCCTGCAACTTATTTTCCCGCCCTTCGATGGCCAAGGCTTGTCAGAGTATTGTCACTTACCGGGCAGAGGGCTAGTTGCTGGTTGGCTGGGTGCCCTAACTTCCAAAATGGCCCAGATCTCAGGAAACGCTCTTGCTTCTTATTTTGCTGCCCTGGGATGGCTGCTGCTTGCCATACCATGGTCACTTACACGGCCTGCAGGCTAGTTGCTGGTTGGCTCCGGGTGCTAAGTTCCAACATGATGTGGATCTCATGAAAGGCTGTTGCTTCTTTTTACGCTGCTCTTGGGTGGCCGAGGCTGCGAGAAAATGGTAGCTTACCAGGATGTCAGGCTAGTTGCTGGACAGTAAACACATTAATTTGCAACATGCTGCTGATCTCAGGAAATGCTCTTGCCACTCATTTAACCACCTTGGTGTGGCCTTGGCTTGCAAGACCACAGTCATTTACCAGTGTGGCAGGCTAGTTGCTGGTTGGCTCAGTGGCCAAGGTTCCAACATGTCACAAATCTCAGGAAATTCTCTTGCTACTTATTTCCCCGCCCTGGGGTGGCCGTGGCTTGCCAGACCATGGTCACTTACTGGAGCGGCACACTAGTAACAGCTTGGCTTGGGTCCTAAGTTCCAAGATGGCACACATCTAAGGAAATGCTCTTGCTCCTTATTTCAACGCCCTGGGAAAGCTGTAGCTTGCCAGACCATGGTCACACACCAGGGCGACAGGCTAGTTGCTGCTTGGCTCAGCGCCCTAACTTCAAACATGGCACAAATCTCAGGAAAACCTTTGGCTTCTTATTTGCAAACCCGGCTGTGGCCGCAGCTTGCCAGACCATGGCCACTTACCAAGCGGTAAGTTAGTTGCTGATTGGCTGGGTGCCCTAAGTCCAAAATGGTGTGGATCACTGGAAATGCAATTGATTCATATTTGCCCAGCCTGTGGTGGCTGCAGATTGCTAGAAGTCTGTCACTTACTTGGGCCACAGGCTAGCTGCTGGTTGGCTTGGCACCCTAAGTTCCAACATTGCATGAATCTTAGGAAATGCTCTTACATCTTATTTCCCCTCAATGGGGTGGCTGTGGCTTGCCAGATCCTGGTCACTCACCGGGCAGCAGGCTCATTGCTGGTTGGTTCAGCACCCTAGGTTCCAAATGCCTTGGATATCAGGAAATGATTTTGCTTACTTCCCTGCCCTGGGCAGGCCATGACATGCCAGACCACGGTTACTTACCAGGGTGGCAGGCTAGTTGCTGTTTGGCTCTGTGCCCTAAGTTCCAACATGGCGCAGATTTCAGGAAATGCTCTTGCTTCTTATTTTCCTGCCCTAGGGTGGCCGTGGCTTGCCAGACTACATTCACTTACCACGGCAGGAGGCTAGTTGCTGGTTCTCTCAGTGCCCTAAGATCCAGCATGGCATGGATCTCAGGACACACTCTTGTTTCTTATTTCCCCGCCCTGGGTTGGCCATGGCTAGCCATAACACAGTCACTTACCAGGGCATCAGGCTAGTTTTAGGGTGGATCAGCACCCTATGTTCCGGCATGGCTCAGATATCTGGAAAGGCTCTTGCTTCTTATTTCTCTTCCCTGACTTGCCCATGCTTTCCAGACCACTGTCACTTACCAGTGCTGAAAGATAGATGCTGGGTGGCTCAGCCCCGTCAATTCCAGGATGGCGTGGATCTCTGGAAATGCTCTTGCTTCTTATTTCCCTAACCTGGGGTAGCTTTGGCTTGCCAGAGCACAGTCACTTAACAGGCAGCAGGCTATTGCTGGTTGGCTCAGAGCCCTAGCTTTCAAAATGGGGTGGATCACCTGAAATGCTCTTGCTCCTTATTTCCCCAGCTTGGCCTGGCCGCTGCTTGCCAGACCACAGTCACTTACCTGCGTGGCAGGCTAACACTGCTTGGATCAGCACCACAGGTTCCCACTGGGCACGGATTCCATGAAAAGATCTTACTTCTTATTTACCCACCCTTGGACGGCCATGGCTTGCCAGAACACAGTCACTTACCAGGGCGTTAGGCTGATTCCTGGTTGGCTCAGCACCCTAAGTTATAAAATGGTGTGGTGCTCAGGAAACACTCTTGTATCTTCTTTCCCTGCCCTGAGGTTGTCGTGGCTTGCAAGGTCACAGTCTCTTACCAGGGCAGCAGGCTGGTTCCAGGTTGGCTCAGCGCCCTAAGTTCCAACATGGCACTGTTCTCAGGAAACACTCTTGCTCCTGATTTCCCCGCCCTGGGGTGGCTGCGGCTTGAAAGACCACAGTCACTTACCAGGGAGGCAGTCTGGTTGCAGGTTGGCTGAGCCCGCTAAGTTCCAGTATGTTGTGGATCTCAGCAAATGCTCTTGATTCTTATTTCCCCGCCCTGGTTTGGTAGAGGATTGCCAGACCAAGATCACTTACTTTGGCAGCAGCCTATTTGCTGTTTGGTTCGGTGCCCTATTTTCCAACATGGCACGGATCTCAGGAAATGCTCTTGCTTCCTATTTTCCTGCCCTGGGTTCTCCGTGGCTTGCCAGACCATGGTAACTTCCCAGAGAGGCATGCTAGTTGCTGGTTGATTCGGCGATCTAAGTTCCTATGGTGTGGATATAAGGAAACACTCTTGTTTCTTATATTCTCTCCATGGGGTGTCGCTCATGGCCAGAATTCGGTCACTTACTTGGGCAGCAGGCTAGTTGCTGGTTGGCCCAGCACCCTAAGTTCCAACATTGCAGGAATCTCAGGAAATGCTGTTATGTCTTATTTCCCTGGCCTGGGGTGGCCACGGCGTGCCAGACAATGGTTACTGACCTTGGTGGCAGACTAGTTGCTGATTGGCTCGGTGCACTAAGTTCGTACATGGTGCGGAACTCAGGAAACGCTCTTTCTTGTTATTTTACTGCCCTAGGGTGGCCACGGCCTGCCACACCATGGTCATTTACCAGGGAGGCATGCTAGCTGCTGTTTGACTCACCCCCTTAGTTCCAACATGGCACATATCTCTCAAAACTCTCTTGCTTCTTATTTCCTAGCCCTGGCGTGACCACGACTTGCCAGATCACGGTCACTTAACAGGACGGTAGGCTATTTGCTGGTTGGCTTAGCGCCCTAAGTTCCAACATGGTGTGGATCTCAGGAAATCCTCCTGCAACTTATTTTCCCACCCTTTGATGGACAAGGCTTGTCAGAGTATGGTCACTTACCGGGCAGAGGGCTAGTTGCTGGTTGGCTGGGTGCCCTAACTTCCAAAATGGCCCAGATCCCAGGAATTGCTCTTGCTTCTTATTTTGCTGCCCTGGGATGGCTGCTGCTTGCCATACCACGGTCACTTACACGGGCTGCAGGCTATTTGCTGGTTGGCTCGGGGCGCTAAGTTCCAACACAATGCGGATCTCAGGAAATGCTGTTGCTTCTTTTTTTGCTGCTCTTGGGTGGCCATGGCTTGCCAGAACATGGTAACTTACCAGGACGTCAGGCTAGTTGCTGGACAGCTCAACACACTAATTTCCAACATGGCGCTGATCTCAGGAAATGTTCTTGCCACTTATTTACCCACCCTGAGGTGGCCGTGGCTTGCAAGACCACAGTCAGTTACCAGTGTGGCAGGCTAGTTGCTGGTTGGCTCGGCAGCCAAGGTTCCAACGTGGCGCAGATCTCAGGAAATGCTCTTGCTACTTATTTCCCTGCCCTGGGGTTTCCGTGGCTTGCCAGACAATTGTCACTTACTGCAGCATCAGACTAGACTCTGCTTGACTTGGGCCCTAAGTTCCAACATGGCACGCATCTAAGGAAACACTCTTGCTTCTTATGTCAACGCCCTGGGAAGGCTGCAGCTTGCCAGGCCGCGGTCACATACCAGGGCGACAGGCTAGTTGCTGCTTGGCTCAGTGCCCTAACTTCAAACATGGCAAAAATCTCAGGAAAACCTCTGGCTTCTTATTTGCAAACCCGGGTGTGGCCACAGCTTGCCAGACCACGGCCACTTACCAAGCGGTACGTTAGTTGCTGATTGGCTGGGTGCCCTAAGTCCAAAATGGTGTGGATCACTGGAAACGCAATTGATTCATATTTGCCTGGCCTGGGGTGGCTGCAGATTACCAGAAGTCTGTCACTTGGGCCACAGGCTAGCTGCTGATTGGCTTGGCACCCTAAGTTCCAACATTGCACAAATCTCAGGAAATGCTCTTACATCTTATTTCCTTTCACTGTGGTGGCCGCAGCTTGCCAGAACCCGGTCACTCACCGGGCAGCAGGCTCGTTGCTGGTTGGTTCGGCACCCTAGATTCCAAATGCCGTGGATATCAGGAAACGCTCTTGCTTATTTCCCTGCCCTGGGTAGGCCACGACATGCCACACCCCGGTTACTCACCAGGGTGGCAGGCTAGTTGCTGCTTGGCTCTGTGCCCTAAGTTCCAACATGGCGCAGATTTCAGGAAATGCTCTTGCTTCTTATTTCCCCGCCCTGGGGTGGCTGTGGCTTGCCAGACTACATTCACTTACCAGGGCAGGAGGCTAGTTGCTGGTTCTCTCAGTGCCCTAAGATCCAGCATGGCATGGATCTCAGGACACACTCTTGTTTCTTATTTCCCCACCCTGGGTTGGCCATGGCTAGCCATAACACAGTCACTTACCAGGGCATCAGGCTAGTTGCAAGTTGGCTCAGCACCTTAAGTTCCAGCATGGCTCAGATGTCTTGAAAGGCTCTTGCTTCTTATTTGCCTTCCCTGGTGTGCCCGTGGCTTTCTAGACCACAGTCACTTACCAGGGTGGAAGGATAGATGCTGTGTGGCTCAGCCCCCTAAATTCCAGTATGGCACGGATCTCTGGAAATGCTCTTGCTTCTTATTTCCCTAACCTGGGGTAGCTTTGGCTTGCCAGAGCACAGTCACTTAACAGGCGGCAGGCTATTGCTGGTTGGCTCAGCACCCTAGCTTTCAAAATGGGGCGGATCACCTGAAATGCTCTTGCTCCTTATTTCCCCAGCTTGGCCTGGCCACTGCTTGCCAGACCACAGTCACTTACCTGCGTGGCAGGCTAACGCTGGTTGGATCAGCACCACAGGTTCCCACTGGGCATGGATTCCATGAAAAGATCTTACTTCTTATTTACCCACCCTTGGATGGCCACAGCTTGCCAGAGCACAGTCACTTACCAGGGCGTTAGGCTGATTCCTGGTTGGCACAGTGCCCTAAGTTATCAAATGGTGCAGTGCTCAGGAAACACGCTTGTATCTTCTTTCCCTGCCCTGAGGTTGTCGTGGCTTGCAAGACCACAGTCTCTTACCAGGGCAGCAGGCTGATTCCAGGTTGGATCAGCGCCCTAAGTTCCAACATGGCACTGTTCTCAGGAAATGCTCTTGCTCCTTATTTCCCCACCCTGGCCTGGCTGTGGCTTGAAAGACCACAGTCACTTACCAGGGAGGCAGTCTGGTTGCAGTCTGGTTGCAGGTTGGCTGAGCGCCTTAAGTTCCAGCACGGTGCAGATCTCAGGAAACACTCTTGATTGTTATTTCCCCACCCTGGTTCAGGAGAGGTTTGCCAGACCACGATCACTTACTTTGATAGCAGGCTATTTGCTGTTTGGTTTGGCGCCCTATTTTCCAACATGGCACAGATCTCAGGAAATGCTCTTGCTTCCTATTTTCCCACGCTGGGTTCACCGCGGATTGCCAGACAATGGTCAATTCCCAGACAGGCAGGCTAGTTACTGGTTGACTTGGCGACCTAAGTTCCTATGGTGTGGATATCAGGAAATGCTCTTGTTTCTTATATTCACACCTTGGGGTGGACGCTGATGGCCAGAATTCATTTACTTACTTGGGCAGCAGGCTAGTTGCTGGTTGGCTCGGCACCCTAAGTTTCAACATTGCAGGAATCTCAGGAAATGCTCTTATGTCTTATTTCCCCGGCCTGGGGTGGCCACGGCTTTCCAGACAATGGTCACTGACCTGGGTGGCAGACTAGTTGCTGATTGGCTCGGTGCACTAAGTTCGTACATGGTTCGAAACTCAGGAAATGCTCTTGCTTCTTATTTTCCTGCCCTTGGGTGGCCGCAGCCTGCCAGAACACGGTCACTTACAAGGGCAGCAGGGTAGTTGCTGGTTGACTTGAAAAGCTCTTGCTTCTTGTTTTCGCACACTGGGATGCCCGCGGCTTGCCAGGCCACAATCACATACCAGGGCAGCAGACTAGTTGCTGGTTGGCTCAGTGCCCTAAATTCCAACATGGCGCAAATCTCAGGAAATGCTCTTTCTTGTTATTACCCCACCCTGGGATGGCCACGGCTTGCCAGACCATGGTCACTTACCAAGGCGACAGGCTAGTTGCTGGTTGACTCAGTGCCCTAAGTTCTCAATAGCACGTTTCTAATGAAACACTCTTGCTTCTTATTTCCCCACCCTGGCGTAGCCGTGACTTGTCAGACAATGGTCACTTACCAGGCGGCAGTCTAGTTGCTGGTTGGCTCTTTGACCTAAGTTCCAACATGGCGCAGATATCAGGAAACTCTCTTGCTTCTTATTTCCCCTCCTTTGGTTCACCACATCTTGCCAGACAATGGTCACCTCCCAGGGAGGCAGGCTAGTTGCTGGTTGGCTCAGCGACCACAGTTCCAACATGGCATGGATTTCAGGAAACACTCTTGCTACTTATTTCCCTGCTGTGGGGAGGCCGTGGCTTGCCAGATCCTGGTCACTAACCAGGCCAGCAGTCTAATTGCTGGTTGGCTCTGGCCCTAAGTTCTAACATGGCGTGGGTCTCAGGAAACCCTCCTGCTTCTTATTTACCTGTCTTAGGGTGGCCGCAGCTTGCCATACCATGGTCATATAATGGGGAGGAAGGCTAATTGCTGGTTGGCTGGTTGCCCTAAGTTACAAAATGGCGTGGATCACAGGAACCACTCTTGCTTCTTATTTTCATGTCCTGGGTTGGCTCCAGATTGCCAGAAGTCAGTCACTTACTTGGAGCAGGCTAGTTGCCTGTTGGTGAGGTGCCCTAAGTTCCAGCATGGTGCAGATCTCACAAAAAGGTCTTTCTTCTTATTTCCCCAAAATGGGTGGCCGCGGCTTGCCAGACCACAGTCACATGGCAGGGTGGCAGACTGCTTGCTGGTTGTCTCAGTGTCCTAAGTTCCAACATGGCATGGTTCTCAGGAAATGCTCTTACTACTGATTTCTCCACCCTGGGGTGGATGCTGCTTGTGAGAACACAGGCACTTACCAGGGCGGCAGGCTGGTTGCTGGTTGGCTCAGTGCTCTAAGTTCCAGCATGGTGTGGATTTCAGGAAATGCTCTTGCTTCTTATTGTCCCCCCATGGTGTGGCCTCAGCTTGCTGGAAGTTGGTCACTTACTTGGGCAGCAGGGTAGTTGCCAGTTCACTTGGCACCCTAAGTTCCAACATTGCAGGAATCTCAGGAAATGCTCTTATGTCTTATTTCCATTCCCTGACGTGGCCGCAGCTTGTTAGATAATGTTCATATACCAGGGTGGCAGACTAGTTGCTGGTTGGCTTGTTGCCCTAAGTTGCTACATAATGCATATCTCAGGAAATGCTCTTGCTTCTTGTTTTCCCATGCTGGGGTGGCTCATGCTTCTTATTTACCCACCCTGGAATGAACGGGGCTTGTCAGACCACAGTCACTTACCACAGTGGCAGGCTAGTTGCTACTTGGCTCAGCGCCCTAAGTTCCAACATGGCACAGATCTCAGGAAATGCTCTTGCAACTCATTTACCCACCCTGGGGTGTCTGCGTCCTGCAAGAACACAGTCACTTACAAGTTTGGCAGGCTAGTTGCTGGTTGGCTTGCCGCCCTAAGTTCCAACATGGCATGAATCTCAGGAAATGCTCTTGCTTCTTATCTCCTCGCCCTGCTTTGGGAGAGGTTTGCCAGACAACATTCACTTACCAAGGTGGCAGGCTAGTTGCTGGTTGGCTCGGCCCCCTAAGTTCCAACAAGACATGGATCTCAAGAAACGCTCTTGCTTATTTCCCCAAACTGGGATGGCTTTGGCTTGTCAGACCATGGTCACTTAGCAGGGTGGCAGGCTAGTTGCTGGTTGGCTTGCCGCCCCAAGTTCCAACATGGAGCAAATCTCAGAAAATGCTCTTGCTTCTTATATTCCCACCCTGATTTGGGAGAGTTTTGCCAGACCACGGACACTTACCAAGGAGGCAGGCTAGTTGCTGGTTGGCTCATCCCCTAAGTTCCCACATGGCGTGTTTCTCCCAAATCGCTCTTGCTTCTTATTTCCTTGCCCTGGGTTGGCTGCGACTTGCCAGATCATGGTCACTTAGCAGGGCCCCAGGCTAGTTATTCATTGGCTTGGTGCCCTAATTTCCACCATGGCGAAGATCTCAGGAAACGCTCTTGCCACTTATTTACCTGCCCTGGGGTGGCCACTGATTGCAAGACTGCAGTCACTTACCAGTGTGGCAGGCTAGTTTCTGGTTGGCTCAGCGCCCAATGTTCCAACATGGCGTGGATCTCAGGAAATGCTCTTGCTAGTTATTTCCCGCCCTGGTGTGGCTGTGGCTTGCCAGACTATGGTCACCGGGGCAGCAGACTAGTTGCGTGTTGGATTGGGTCCTAAGTTCGAACATGGCACAGATCTCAGGAAATGCTCTAGCTACTTCTTTACTTTCCCTGTGGTGGCCATGGCTTGCAAGACCACAGTCAGTTAACAGTGCGGCAGGCTAGTTTCTGCTTGGCTCGGTGCCCTAAGTTTGAACATGGCACAGATCTCAGGAAACACTCTTGCTTATTATTTCCCCATGCTGGGGTGGCCACTGCTTGCCAGAAAACTGTCACGACCCAGCGAGGCAGGCTAGTTTCTGGTTGGCTCAGCACCCTAAGTTCCAACATTGCACAAATCTCAGGAAGTGCTCTTACATCTTATTTCCCCCACCTGGTTTGGATGCGGCTTGCCAGACCATGGTCATTTACCAGGGTGGCAGGCTAGTTCCTGGTTGGCTTGCCACCCTAAGTTCCAACATGGTTCGAATCTCAGGAAATGCTCTTGCTACTTATTTCCCTGCCATGCTTTGGGAGAGGTTTGCCAGACCATGTTCACTTACCAAGGAGGCAGGCTAGCTGCTGGTTGGCTCTGCCCCTAAGTTACATCATGGCATGGATCTCAGGAAATGCTCTTGCTACTTAGTTCCCATCGTGGTGTGGCCATGGCTTGCCAGACCATGGTCACTTACTGGGTCAGCAGCCTAGTTGCTAGTTGGATTCGTCCCTAAGTTCCAACATGGCACGGATCTCAGGAAATGCTCTTGCTTCTTATTTTACTGCCCTGAGGAGGCTGCAGCTTGCCAGACCATGGTCACTTACCAGGGCAGCAGGCCAGTTGCTTGTTGGCTCAGTGCCCTAATTTCCCAAATGGCATGGATCTCAGGAAACCCTCTTGCTTCTTTCTCCACGTTGGGGTGGCCACAGCTTGCCAGACCATGGTCACTTAATGGGGTGGCAGGCTAGTTGCTCGTTGGCTGGGTGCCCTAAGTTCCAAAATGACTCAGATCACAGGTAACGCTCTTGCTTCTTATTTTCCTGTCATGGAGTGGCCTGGGAATGGAAGAAGTCAGTCCCTTACTTGGGCAGCAGTCTTGTTGCAGGTTGGCTAGGGACCCTAAGTTTCAACATTGCACGAATCTCAGGAAATGCTCTTACATCTTATTTCCCCTCACTGGGGTGGCCGTGGCTTGCCAGAACCCAGTCACTCACCGGGCAGCAGGCTCCTGGCTGGTTGGTTCAGCACCCTAGGTTCCAAAATGCCATGGATATCAGGAAATGCTCTTGCTTACTTCCCTGCCCTGGGATGAAGTGGATTGTCAGAACACAGTGGCTAGCCAGGGCCGCTGGCTTGTGCTACTTGGCTCAGTGCCCTGTGTTCAACATGATGTGGATCTCCGCAAATGCTCTTTCTATTTATTTCCCCACTCTGGGGTGGCCGCGGCTTGCCAGACTATAGTCATTTACAAGGGTGGCAGGCTAGTGCTGGTTAGCTCAGCTCCGTATATTCCAGCATGGTGGGGATATCAGGAAATGCTCTTGCTTCTTATTTTTCTGCCCTGCGGTGGCCTCTGCTTGCTAGACCACAGTCACTTGCCAGTGGGGCAGCCTAGATGCTGATTGTCTCAACGCCCTATGTTCCAACATGGCTCAGGTCTCAGGAAACACTCTTGCTTCTTATTTTCCCACTCTGGAGTGGCCATGGATTGTCAGACTACAGTCACTTACCAGGGAGGCAGGCTAGTGCTGCAAGGCTCAGCACCATAAGTTACAGCATGGCGTGGAACTCAGGAAAGGCTCTTGTTTCTTATTTCTCAGCCTTTGTGTGGCCGAGGTTTGCCAGAGCAGGTACTTACCAGGATGCCAGGCTAGTTGCTGGTTGGCTCAGCACCCTAAATTACAGCATGGATCGGATCTCAGAAAACCTCTTCCTTCTTATTTTTCTGCCCTGAGGTGTCCTCTGCTTGCTAGACCACAGTCCCTTACCAGGGCAGCAGCCTAGTTGCTGATTGGCTCAGCACCCTAAGTTCCAGCATGGCAAGGATCTCAGGAAATGCTCTTGCTTCTTATTTCCCTGCCCTGTTGTGGCCACCTATTGCTAGACAACACTAACTTACCAGGGCAGCAGCCTAGTTGCTAGTTGGCTAAGCGCCCTAAGTTCCAGCATGGCACGGATCTCAGGAAATGCTCTTGCTTCTTATTTCCCTGCCCTGTTGTGGCCACCTATTGCTAGACAACACTAACTTACCAGGGCAGCAGGCTAGTTGCTAGTTGGCTAAGCGCCCTAAGTTCCAGCATGGCACGGATATCAGGAACTGTCTTGCTGCTTATTTCCCCACCCTGGTGGGAACGAGGCTTGAGAGACCACAGTCACTTGGCAGGGGTCATGCTAGTGCTCATTGGATCAGCGCCTTAAATTGCAGCATGGCATGGATCTCAGGAAACATACTTGCTTTTTTTTCCCTAACCTCTGGTTGCTGCGGCTTGGCAGACCACAGTCACTTACCAGGGCAGCAGGCTAGTTGCTGGTTGGCTCATCACCTTAACTTCCAGAGTGGCACAGATCTCAGGAAATGCTCTTTCTACTTATATTCCCACCCTGCGGTGGCCACAGCTTGCCAGAACACAGTCACTTAACAGGGTGGCAGGCTACTCCTGGTTGGCTCAGCCCCCTGAGTACCAGCATCTCAGGGATCTCAGGAAAGGCTCTTGCTTCTTATTTCCCAGGCCTGGGGTGGTGGCGGCTTACCAGACCACAATCCCTTATTAGGGTTGCAGGCTAATACTTGCTGACTCAGCCCCCTAAGTTCCCACATGGTGCGGATCTCAGGAAAAGCTCTTGCTTCTTACTTCCCCACACTGCAGTGGCCTTGACTTGCGAGACCACAGCAAATTACCATGGGGGCAGGCTATTTGCTGTTTCGCTCAGTGCCCTAATTTCCAATATGGTGTGCTTCTCTGGGAAGGCTCTTTCTACTTATTTCCCCACCCTAGGGTGACCGTGGCTTGAAAGACCACAGGCACTTAGCAGGTCAGCAGGCTAGTTTCTCATTGACTCAGAGCCCTAAGTGCAAACATGGAGCAGATCTCAGGAAATGCTCTTTCTTTATTTTTCCCAGACCTGAGGTGGAGGTGGCTTGCCAGAGCACAGTCACATTCCAGGGCAGCAGGCTAGTGGCTGCTTGGCTCAGAGCCATACATTCCAGCATGTGAGGGATCTCACCAAAATCACTTTCTTCTTAGTTACATGCCCTTGCGTGTGCAGGGCTTGCTAGATCACAGTCACTTAACAAGGCAGCAGGCTATTGCCTGCTGCCTCTGAGTCCAAGGTTCAAATATGGAGTGGAACTCGGGAAACACTCTTTCCTCTTATATCTCTGCACTGCATTGGCTGCAGCTTGGCAGACCACAGCCACTGACCAGGGCAGCAGGCTAGTTTCTGCTTGTCCCAGCACCCTAAGTTGCAGCATGGCATGTATCTCAGGAAACACACTTGCTTCTTTTTTCCCCAACCTGTGGTTGCTGCGGCTTGGCAGACCACACTTACCAGGGCAGCAGGCTAGTTGCTGGTCAGCTTATCACCTTAATTTCCAGCATGGCACGGATCTCAGGAAACGCACTTTCTTCTTATTTTCCCGCCCTGGGGTGGACACAGCTTGCCAGAACACAGTTACTTAACAGGGTGGCAGGCTACTCCTGTTTGGCTCAGCCCCCTAAGTACCAGAAACACACAGATCTCAGAAAATGCTCTTGCTTCTTATTTCCCCGCCCCAGGATGAATGCAGCTTGGCAGACCAGTCACTTGCCAGGGCGGCAGGCTATTGCTGGTTGGAACAGCACCTTAAGTTCCAGCATGGCTGGGACCTCAGGAAACACTCTTGCTTCTTATTTCCTTGCCCTGGGGTGGCCGCGGCTTGCCAGACAACAATCCCTTATTAGGGTGGCAGGCTAGTACTTACTGACTCAGCTCCCTAAGTTCCAAAAGGGTGCAGATCTCAGGAAAAGCTCTTGCTTCTTATTTCCCCACACTGCAGTGGCCTTGGCTTGTGAGACCACAGTAATGTACCAGGGGGGCAGGCTATTTGCTGTTTCACTCAGTGCCCTAATTTGCAAAATGGTGCATTTCTCTGGAAAAGCTCTTGCTACTTATTTCCCCACCCTAGGGTGACCTTGGCTTGAAAGACCACAGGCACTTAGCAGTTGGGCAGGCTAGTTTCTCATTGACTCAGCACCCTATTTTCAACATGGTGCAGATCTCAGGAAATTCTCTTGCTTCATTTTTTCCTGGACGTGGGGTGGCAGCGGCTTGCCAGACCACAGTCGCATTCCAGGGCAGCAGGATAGTTGCTGCTTGGCTCAGCACCCTACCTTCAAGCATGTCATGGATCTCACCAAATACTCTTGCTTCTTATTTGCAGGCCCTTGTGTGGGCGGGGCTTGCTAGACCACAGTCACTTAACAGGGCAGCAGGCTATTGCTGGTTGGCTCTGAGTCCAAGGTTAAACTATGGAGCGGATCTTGGGAAATGGTCTTTCCTTTTATATCTCCGAACTGCATTGGCCATGGCTTGCCAGACCACAGTCACTTACCAAGGTGGCAGGCTAGTTGCTGCTTGTCTCGGCTCCCAAATTTCCAGGATGTTGCTTATCTCATGAAATGCTCTTGCTTCTTATTTCCATGCCCTGGGATGAAGCCGCTTGTCAGAACACAGTGGCTAGCCAGGGCCACTGGCTTGTGCTTCTTGGCTCAGTACCCTGTGTTCAACATGATGTGAATCTCCACAAATGCTCTTTCTGCTTATTTCCCTGCTCTGGGGTGGCCACGGCTTGCCAGACTATAGTCACTTACAAGGGTGACAGGCTAGTGCTGGTTAGCTCAGCGCCCTGTATTCCAGCATGGTGGGGATATCAGGAAATGCTCTTGCTTTTTATTTTTCTGCCCTGAGGTGGCTGTGGCTTGCCAGAACATTGTGACTTACCAGGGTGGCAGGCTAGTTGCTGGTTGGCTTCACGCCCTAAGTGCCAACATGGCATGAATATCAGGAAGTGCTCTGGCTTCTTATTTCCCCACCCTGTTTTGGGAGAGGTTTGCCAGAACACGGTCACATACTGGGGTGGCAGGCTAGTTGCTGGTTGGCTCAGCGCAATAAGTTCCAAAATGTCATGGATCTAAGGAAATGGTGTTACTTCTTGTTTCCGCTCCCTGGAGTGGCCACAGTTTGCCTGACCACAGTCACTTACCACTGTTGCAGGCTAGTTTCTGGTGGGCCTGGCCCAAAGTTCCAACATGGTATGGATCTCAGGAAATGCTCTTGCTACTTATTTCCACACCTTGGGTTGGCCGTGGCTTGCCAGAACACGGTCACTTATGGGGCAGCAGACTAGTTGATGGTTGACTTGGGCCCTAAGATCCACCATGGTGCAGATCTCAGGAAACAATTTTGCTTCTTATATATTTCCCCACCCTGGGGTGGCCGCGGCTTGCCAGACCAGGGTCACTTAGCAGGGCAGCAGGCTAGTTGCTGGTTGGCTGGGTGCACTAAGTTCCAACATGCCGTAGAACTCAGGAAACACTCTTGCTTCTTATTTCCCTACCCTCGGCTCACCGCAACTTGCCTGAACACGGTCACTTACCAGGGCCGCAGGCTAGTTGCTGGTTTGCTCAGCACCCTAAATTCCAACATGGTGCTGATCTCAGGAAATGTTCTTGCTTCTTATTTCTAGGTGCTGGGGTGGCCCCGGCTTGCCAGACCATGGTCACTTACCAGGATGGCAGGCTAGTTGCTGGTTGGCTCAGCGCCCTAATGTCCAACATGGCACAGATCTCAGGAAACTCTGTTGCTTCTTATTTCCCTGTGTTGGGAAGGCCGAGGCTTGCCAGAACATGGTCACTTACCAGGGAAGCAGGCTAGCTGTTGGTTGGCTAGCTGCAATAAGTTCCAACATGCTGCAGATCTCAGGAAACGCTGTAGCTTCTTATTTCCCCTCCCTCGGGTCGCCGCGACTTGTCAGACCATGGTCACTTACCAGTGTGGCAGGCTAGCTGCTGGTTGGCTCAGGGCGCAAAATTCCAACATGGCACCAATCTCAGGAAATGCTCTTACTTCTTATTTCTCTGCACTGGGGTGGCCGTTGCTTGCCAGACCATGGTCACTTAGCAGCGAGGCAGGCTAGTTGCTGGTTGGCTCAGCTCCCTAAGTTCCAACATGGAGTGGATATCAGGAAATGCTCTTGATTCTTATGTCCCCATCCTGGCGTGGCCGCGACTTGTCAGACAGCAGTCACTTGCCGGGCGGCAGTCTAGTTGCTGGTGGGCTCTGCACCCTAAGTTCCAACATGGCGCAGATATCAGGAAACTCTCTTGCTTCTTATTTCCCCTCCTTTGGTTCGCCACATCTTGCCAGACAATGGTCACTTCCCAGGGAGGCAGGCTAGTTGCAGTTTGGTTTGGTGACCTAGGTTCCTAAATGTCGTGGATCTTAGGAAACGCACTTGCTTCTTATTTTCCCACCCTCGGGTGTTCACATGTTGCCAGAAGTTGGTCACTTACTAGGGCAGCAGGCTAGTTGCTGGTTGGCTCGATGCCATGAGTTCCAACATTGCACGAATCTCAGGAAATGCTCTTATGTCTTATTTCCACCCCCTGGGGTGGCCACGGCTTGCAGGACCACAGTCACTTACTGGGGCAGCAGGCCAGTTGCTGGTTGGCTTGGTGCCCTAGGTTCCTACATGGTTGTGATCTCAGGAAACACTCTTGCTTCCTGTTTTCGCTCCCTGGGGTGGCCGCTTATTGCCAGTCCATGGGCACTTACCAGGGCGGCAGGCTAGTTTCTGGTTGGCTTGGCCCCCTAAGGTCCAACATGGTGTGAATCTCAGGAAATGCACTTCCTTCTTATTTCCCGGCCTGGGATCGCCGAGGCTTGCCAGACAACAGTCACTTCCCAGGGAGGCAGGCTAGTTGCTGGATGGCTTGATGCCCCAAGTTCCAACACGGTGCGGATCTCAGGAAATTCTCTTGCCTCTTATTTCCCCGCCCTGGCATGGCTGTGGCTTGCCAGACCACAGTCATTTACCAGGGTCCAGGCTAGTTACTGGTTGACTCAAAGCCCTAATTTCAAAATGGCGTGGATCTCATGAAAGTCTCATGCTTCTTATTTTCCCATTCTGGGGTGGCCGCAGCTTGCCATACCATGGTCACTTAACGGGGTGGCAGACTAGTTGTTGGTTGGCTGGTTGCCCTAAGTTACAAAATGGCACGTATCACAGGAAACACTCTTGCTTCTTATTTTCCTTATCTGGGGTGGACGCAGATTGCCAGACCACAGTCGCTTACCAGGGTGGCAGGCTTGTTGCTGGTTGGGTTGGCACCCTAAGTTCCAACATGGTGCGGATCTCAGGAAATTCCCTTGCTTACTATTTCCCTGCACTTGGGTTGTCTTGGCTTGCCAGACCACAGTCACTTACCAGGGCGACAGTCTAGTTGCCGGTTGTCTTGGCACCCTAATTTCCAACATGGTGCGGTTCTCAGAAAATGCTTTTTCTTCTTTTTTCCCTGCACTGGTGTGGCCATGGCTTGCCAAATGACAGTCATTTACCAGGGCGTCAGGCAAGTTGCTTGTTGGCTCGGTGCTCTATTTTCAAACATGATGTGGATCACAGGAAACACTCTTGCTTCTTATATACTCTCCCTGGGGTGGCCCCGGCTTGCCAGACCACAGTCACTTACCAGGGCGACAGGCTAGTTGCTGGTTGGCTTGGTGCCCTAAGGTCCAATGTGGCGGGGATCTGAGGAAATGCTCTTGCTTCTTATTTGTCCACGCTGTGGTAGCCCCAACTTGCCAGACCACAGTCACTTATCAGTGCAGCATGCTAGTTGCTGGTTGGCTCGGCTCTCTAAGTTCCAATATGGTGCAGATCTCAGCAAAAGCTCTTTCTTATTTGCCAGCCCTGGGGTGACAACAGCTTGCCAGACCACAATCACATACCAAGGCGGCAGGCTAGTTGCTGGTTGGCTTGGGGCCCTAAGTTCCAAAATGGCAGGGATATCACAAAACACTCTTGCTTCTTATTTCCCCTCCTTGGGGTGTTCGAAGCTGGCCAGACCACAGTCACTTACTAGGGCGTCAGGCTAGTTGGCTCTGCCCACTAAGTTCCATCATAGTGCGGGTCTCAGGAAATGCCCTAGCTTCTTATTTCCCCACACTGGGGTTGTTGCAGCTTGACAGACCACAGTTACTTAACAGAGGGGCAGGGTAGTTGCCTCTTGGCTTGGCACCCTAAGTTCCAACATGGTGCGTATCTCAGGAAATGCTCATTCTTCTTATTTCCAAGCACTGGGTTGGCCTCAACTTGCCAGAACACAGTCACTTACCAGGGCGGCAGGGTAGTTGCTGGTTGGCTTGGTGCTCTAAGTTCCAATATGGTGCAGATCTCAGGAAACATTCTTTCTTATTTCCTCACCCTGGGGTGAGCACAGCTTGGCAGACCACAGTCACTTACCAGGGCTGCAGGCTAGTTGCCCGTTGGCTGGGCACCCTAAGTTCCAACATGGTGCATATCTCAGGAAACGTTCATTCTACTTATTTCCCAGCACTGGTGTGGCCGAACCAGCCAGACCACTGTCTCTTACCTGGGTGGCAAGCTAGTTGTTGGTTGGCTCGGGGCCCTATGTTCCAAAATGGCAAGGAGCTCAGGAAACACTCTTGCTTCTTATTTCCCCACCCTGGGTTGGCCGAGGCTTGACAGACCACAGTCCCTTACCAGGGCAGCTGGCTAGTTGCTGGTTGGCTCTATACCCTAAGTTCCAACATGGCGTGGATCTCAGTAAATGCTCTTTCTTCTTATTTCCCATCACTGTGGTGGCCGAACCTGCCAGACCACAGTCACTTACCTGGGTGGCAGGCTAGTTCCTGGCTGCCTGGGCACCTTAAGTTCCAACATGGTGTGGATCTCAGGAAATGCTCTTGCTTCTTATTTCCCTGCACTGGGGTTGTCGCAGCTTGCCAGACCACAGTCACTTACTAGGGCGGCAGGCTAGTTGCTGGTTGGCTGGGTGCCATAAGTTCCATCATGTTGCATATCTCAGGAAACGCTCATTGTTCTTATTTGCCAGTACTGGGGTGGCCAAACCGGCCAGACCACAGTCACTTACCTGGGCAGCAAGCTAGTTGTTGGTTGGCTCGGGTCCCTATGTTCCAAAATGGCAGGGATCTCAGGAAATGCTCTTGCTACTTATATACTCTCCCTGGGTTGTCCATGGCTTGCCAGACCACAGTCCCTTCCCAGGGCAGTTGGCTAGTTGCTGGTTGGCTCGGCACCCTAAGTTGCAACATGGCAGGGATCTCAGGAAATGCTCTTGCTTCTTACTTCTCCACCCTGTGGTGGCCTTGGCTTGCCAGACAACAGTCACTTATCAGGGGGGCTGGCTAGCTGCTGGGTGGCTTGGTGCTCTAAGTTCCAAAATGGTGTAGATCTCAGGAAATGCTCTTTCTTATATCACCACCCTGGGGTGACACAGCTTTCCAGAGCACAGTCACTTACCAGGGTGGCAGGCTAGTTGCTGGTTGGCTGGGCTCCCTAAATTCCAACATGGTGTGGGTCTCAGGGAAAGCTGTTGCTTCTTATTTCCCTGCCCTCAGCTGGCCACAGCTCACCAGACCATAGTCACTTTACAGGGTAGCAGCCTGTTTGATGTTTGGCTCGGTGGCCTAATATTCAACATGGTGTGGATTGCAGGAAATGCTCTTCCTTCTTAATTCCCTGCACTGGGGTGGCCGCAGCTTGCCAGACCACAGTGACTTACCAGGGCAGTAAGCTAGTTGCTGGTTGGCTAGGCTCCCTAAGTTCCATCATGGCAGGAATCTCAGGAAATGCTCTTGCTTCTTATTTCCCCACACTGGGGTAGCCGTGGCTTCCCAGACCACTGTCATTTACCAGTGATGCAGGCTAGTTGTTGCTTGGCTTTGCATCCTAAGTTCCAACATGGCGGGGATCTCAGGAAATGCTCTTGCTTCTTATTTCCCCACACTGTGGTGGCCGCGGCTTGGCAGGCAACAACCACTTACCATGGTGGCAGGCTACTTGCTGGTTGGCTCTGCACAATAAGTTCCAACATGGTGCAGATCTCAGGAAATGCTCTTTCTACTTAATTTCCCGCACTGGGGTGGCCGTGGCTTGCCAGACCACAGTCACTTAACAGGGTGGCAGGCCAGTTGCTGGTTTCCCTGGCACCCTAATTTCCAAAATTATGCAGATCTTAGGAAGCTCTCTGGCTTCTTATATACCCACCCTGGTGTGGCAGCGGCTTGACAGACTATTGTCACTTAACAGGACAGCAGGCTAGTTACTGATTGGATTGGCAACCTAAGTTCCAACATGGTGCAGATCTCAGGAAAATCTCTTGCTTCTTTTTTCCCCACCCTGGGCTGTCCACAGCTTGCCAGACCACAGTCACTTAACAGGGCAGCAGCCTGGTTGCTGGTTTGCTCGGGGCCCTAAGTTCCAACATAGCAGGGATCTCAGGAAATGCTCTTGCCTCTTATTTCTTGCCCTGGGGTGGCCGTGGCTTACCAGATGACAGTCATTTACCAGGGCTGCAGGCTAGCTGCTGGTTGGCTCAGCACCCTAAATTGCAACATGGTGCAGATCTCAGGAAATGCTCTTGCTTCTTATATCCCCACCCTTAGGTCACCATGGGTTCCCAGAACACAGTGACTTACCAGGGCAGCAGGCTAGTTGCTGACTGAATCAGTGCCCTAAGTTCCAACAGGTTTTAGATCTCACAAAATGCTCTTGTGTCTCATTTCCCCACCCTGGGGTGGCCACAACTTGCCAGCCCACAGTCACTTGCCAGTGCGGTAGGCTAGTTGTTGGTTGGCTGGGCACCCTAAGTTCCAACATGGTGTGTATCTCAGGAAACACTCATTCTTCTTATTTCCCAGCACTGGGGTGCCCAAAACTTGCCAGACCACAATCACATACATGGGTGGCAGGCTAGTTTCTGGTTGGATTGAGGCCCTAAGTTCCAAAATGTCAGGGATCTCAGGAAATGCTCTTGCCTCTTATTTCCCAGCCCTTGGATGGCTGCAGCTTGCCAGACCACAGTCAACTATTAGGGTGGCATGCTAGTTGCTGGTTGGCTCTGCACCCTAAGTTCCAACATGTCGGGGATCTCAGGAAATGCTCTTGCTTCTTATTGCCCACCCTGGGGTGGCCGCAGCTTGCCAGACCACAGTCACCTACCAGTGATGCAGGATAGTTGCTGCTTGGCTTTGCATCCTAAGTTCCAACATGGCAGGGATCTCAGGAAATGCTCTTGCTTTTTATTGCCCCACCCTGGCTTGGCCACGACTTGGCAGACAACAGCCACTTACCAGAGTGGCAGGCTATTTGTGAGTTGGCTCTGCACAATAATTGCAACATGGTGCAGATCTCAGGAAATGTTCTTTCTTCTTAATTTCCCGCACTGGGGAGCCACGGCTTGCCAGACCACTGTCACTTAACAGGGCAGCAGGCCAGTTGCTGGTTTGATTGGTGCCCTAATTTCCAAAATTATGCAGATCTCAGGAAACTCTCTGGCCTTTTATATACTCACCCTGGGGTGGCAGTGGCTTGCCAGACCATAGTCACATAACAGGACAATAGGCTAGTTACTGATTGAAGTGGCGACCTAAGTTCCAAAATGGCAGGGATCTCAGGAAACACTCTTGCATCTTATTTCCACGCCCTTGTGTGGCCACGGTTTGCCAGACCACAGTCAGTTACTAGGGCGGCAGGCTAGTTGCTGGTTCCCTCAGCGCCATATGTTAAAACATGCCTGGGATCTGTGGAAATGCTCTTGCTTCTTATTTCCCCTCACTGGGGTGGCCGCCACTTGCCAGACCACAGACACTTACCAGGGTGGCAGGCTAGTTGCTGTCTGCTTTGGCACCCTAACTTCCAACATGGTGCGGCTGTCAGGAGATGCTCTTGTGTCTTATATAACCACTGTGGGGTCACCGCAGATTGCAAGACCACAGTCACTTACCAGGGTGGCAGGCTTGTTGCTGGTTGGCTTGGGGCCCTACTTTCCAAAATGGCAGGGACCTCAGGAAATGCTCTTGCTTCTTATTTCCCTGCCCTGGAGTGGCCGTGGCTTGGCAGACCACAGTCACTTACCAGTCTGGCAGGCTAGTTGCTGTTTGGCGCCACGTCCACATTTCCAACATGGCGTGGGTCTCAGGAAATGTTCTTGCTACTTATTTCCCCACCATGGGGTGGCTGTGGCTTGCCAGACCATGGTCACTTACCGGGGTGGCAGGTTAGTTGCTGTTTGGCTCGGCACCATAATTTCCAACATGGTGCTGATCTCAGGAAATGCTCTTGCTTCTTATTTTCCTGCTCTGGAATGGTCACCTATTGCAAGACAACAGTCACTTAACAGGGCAGCAGGCTAGTTGCTAGCTGGCTCAGTGCCCTAAGTTCCAGCAAGGCATGGATCTCAGGAACTGTCTTGCTTCTTGGTTCCCCACCCTGGTGTGGCCGTGGCTTGACAGAACTCGGTCACTTACTGGGGAGGCAGGCTAGTTGCTGGTTGGCTCTGCGCCCTAAGTTCCCACATGGCTCGGATCTCAGGAAACCCTCTTGCTACTTATTTCCCCACCCTGGGGTGACTGAGGCTTGCCAGACCATGGTCGCTTACCAAGCAGCAGGCTAGTTGCTGGTTGGCTGCTTGCACTAAGTTTCAACATGTCACAGATCTCAAGAAATGCTCTTGCTTCTTATTTCACCTCCCAGGGATCACTGCGGCTTGCCAGACAAAGGTTACTTACCAGTACAGCATGTTAGTTGCTGCTTGGCTTGGCACCCTAATTTCCAACATGGTGCAGATCTCAGAAATGCTCTTGCTTCTTTTTCTCCACCCTGGGGTTGCAGCGGCTTGTCAGAACACGTTCACTTACCAGGGTGGCAGGCTAGCTGCTGGTTGGCTCTACGCCCTAATTTCAATTATGGCACAGATGTCAGGAAATGCTCTTGCCTCTTATTTCCCTGCCCTGGGGTGGCTGAAGTTTGCCAGACCACAGTCACATACCAGTGTGGAAGGGTATTTGCTGGTTGGTTTGGTGCCCTAATTTGAAACATGGCGCGGATCTCAGGAAATGCTCTTGCTTCTTTTTCCCTGCCCTGGGGTTGCCAAGGCTTGCAAGACGATGGTCACTTACTGGGGCGGTAGGCTAGTTCCTGGTTGGATCTGCACCCAAAGATCCAAAATGGCTTGGATCTCAGGCAACGCTGTTGCTTCTTGTTTCCCTGCCCTGGTTTGGGAGAGATTTGCCAGACCATGATCACTTACCAGGGCGGCAAGCTATTTGATGGTTGCCACAGCATCCTAAATTCCAATGTGGCATGGATGTCAGGAATCACTTTTTCTTCTTAAGTCCCCGAGCTGGAGTAGCTATGGCTGGCCAGACCACAACCATGTACCAGGGGGGCAGGTCAGTTGGTGGTTGTATTGGTGACCTAAGTTCCAACATGGTTCAGATCTCAGGAAATGCTCTTGCTTCTTATTTTCCAGCCCTGGGGTCTCCACGGCTTGTCAGAACACAGTCACTTACCAGGGTGGCAGGCAAGTTGCTGGTTGGCTTGATGCCCTAATTTCAAATATGGTACAGATCTAAGGAAATGATCTTGCTTCTAATTTCCCCGCCCTGGGGTGGCCGCGGCTTCACAGAACGCTGTCACTTACCAGGGCGGCAGGCTAGTTGCTGGTTGGCACAGCCCCCTAAATTTCAACTGGAGTGGATCTCAGGAAATGCTGTTGCTTCTTATTTCCCAGCCCTGGGATGGCTGCGACTTACCAGACCATGGTCACTTTTCAGGGCGACAGGCTGCTGCTCACTTTGGATCCCTAAGTACCAACATGGCACAGTCCTCTCAAAATACTCTTACTTCTTATTTCCCCACCTGGGGTGGCTGCGACTTGCCAGAACATGGTCACTGACTGGAGCGGCAGGCTAGTTTCTGGTTGGCTCAGCGCCCTAATTTCCAACATGGCACGGATCTCAGGAAACGCTCTTGCATATTTTTCCCTGCCTTGGGGTTGGCGCAGCTTGCCAGACCATGGTCACTTAGCAGGGTGGCAGGCTAGTTGCTGATTGGCTCAGTGCCCTAAGGCAAAACATGGCATGAATCTCAGGAAATGATCTTGCTTCTTATTTCCCCGCCCCGGTTTGGGAGGAGTTTGCCAGACCACGGTCACTTACCAGTGAGTCACGCTAGTTGCTGGTTGTCTCAGTGTCCTAAGTTCCAACGTGGTTCGGATCTCAGGAATCGCTTTTGCTTCTAATGTCCCTATGCTGGGTTGGATGTGGCTTGCAAGACCTCAATCACATTCCAGGGGGGCAGGTCAGTTGTGCTTGGATCCGTGCCCTAAGTTCCAACATGGCACGGATCTAAGGAAATGATCTTGCTTCTTATTTCCCAGCCCTGGTTTGGGAGAGATTTGCCAGACCATGGTCACTTACCAGGGTGGCAAGCTAGTTGTTGGTTGGCTCAGTATCCTAAGTTCCCACGTGGCGCGGATCTCAGGAATCAATTTTGATTTTTATGTCCCCACAATGCAGTGGCTGCAGCTTGCCAGACCACGGTCACTTACCAGGGTGCTAGGCTACTTGCTTGTTGGCTCAGTGCCCTAAGTTCCAACATGGCATGGATTTGAGGAAACACTCTTGCCTCCTACTTCCCCACTCTGGGGTGTCCGCAGCTTGCCAGAACATGGTACTTACCAGGGCAGTAGGCTAGTTGCTGGTTGGATCAGCGGCCAAAGATCCAAAATGGCATGGATCTCAGGAAACGCTCTTGCTATTATTTCCCCACCCTGGCATGTCAGTGGCTTGCCAGATGATGGTCACCTACGTCGGTGGCATGATGGTTGCTGGTTGGCTCTGTGCCCAAAGTTCCAAAATGACACTGATCTGAAGAAACGCTCTTATGTCTTGTTTCCCCACACTGTGGTGACTGCAGCTTTCCAGACCATGGTCAGTTTCCAGGGTGGCAGGCTAGTTGCTATTTTGCTTAGCACCATAAGTTCTAACATGTCACAAATCTCAGGAAATGCTCTTGCTTCTTATTTCCTTGCCCTGGTTTTGGAGAGGTTTGCCAGACCACAGTCACTTAGCAGGGCTTCAGGCTAGTGGCTGGTTGGCTCAGTGCCCAAAGCTCAAAAATGACACTGATGTGATGAAATGCTCTTGCTTCTTATTTCTCTGTGATGGGGTGGCCGTGGCTTGCCAGATCATGGTCACTTACCAGGGCTGCAGGCTAGATGCTGGTTGGCTAGGGGCCCTAAGTTTCAACATGGAGAGGATCTCAGGAAACACTCTTGCTACATATTTCGCTGCTGTGGTGTGGGCATGGCTTGTCAGAGCACGGTCACTTACTGGGGGGCAGACTAGTGGCTAGGTGGATCTGGCCCTAAGTTGCAACATGGCACAGATCTCAGGAAACACTCTTGCTTATTATTTCCCTGGGCTGGGGTTGCCACACCTTGCCAGACCAAAATCACGTACCAGGGTGGCAGGCTAGTTGCTGGTTGGCTCAGCAACCTAAGTTCGAACATTGTGTGAATCTCAGGAAATGCTCTTGCTTCTTAATTCTGTGCCCTGGTTTGGGAGATGTTTGGCAGACCATGGTCACTTACCGGGGTGACAAACTGGTTGCTGGTTGGCTTAGCGTCCTACATTTCAATGTGGTGGGGACCTCAGGAATTGCTTTTGCTTCTTATGTCCCCACACTGTGGTGGATGTGGCTTGCCAGACCACAATCCTCTACCAGCGATGCAGGTCAGTTGCTAGTTGGCTCGGTGCCCTATGTTACAACATGGAGTGGATCTCAGGAAACACTCTTGCCTCCTATATCACCGCCCTGGGGGGCCCTTGGCTTGCCAGACCATGGTCACTTTCCAGGGCAGTCGGCTACTTACTGGTTGGATTGGTGCGCAAATATCCAAAATGGCATGGATGTCAGGAAATGCTCTTGCTTTTATTTCCCAGCTCTGGCGTGTCTGCTGCTTGCCAGATGATGGTCATTTACCTGGGCAGCATGCTAGTTGCTGGTTGGCTTGGCGCCCAAACTTCCAAAATGACGATGATCTCAGAAAACGCTTTTGCTTCTTATTTCCCCGCCCTTGGGTGGTTGCGGCTTGCCACACCATGGTCACTTACAAGGGATGCAGGCTAGTTGCTGCTTGATTTGGCACCCTAAGTTCTAAGAAACGTTCTTGCTTATTATTTCCCAGCACTGGGGTGGCCGTGGCTTGCAAGACCACAATCACGTACCAGGGGGACAGGCTAGTTGTTACTTGGCTCAGTGCCCTAAGTTCCATCATGTGACTGATCTCAGGAAACACTGTTGCTTCTTGTTTCCCTGCACTGGGGTGGCCTGGCTTGCCAAACCATGGACACTTACCAGGGCGGCAGGCTATTTGATGGATGGCTGGACACCCTAGTTTCCAACATGGCTTGGATCTCAGGAAATGCTCTTGCCTCTTATTTCCCTGCCCTGAAGTAGCGCTGGCTTTCCAGACGACAGTCACTTACCAGTGTGGCAGACTAGTTGCTGGTTGGCTCTGGCTCTAAGTTCCAACATGGTGCAGATCTCAGGAAACACTCCTGCTTCTTATTTCCCCATCCTGGGGTGACTGCAGATTGCCAGAACACGATCACTTACCAGGGCGACAGGCTAGTTGCTGCTTGGCTCGGTGCTATAAGTTCCAACATGTTGCAGATCTCAGGAAACGTGGTTGCTTCTCATTTCCCTGCCCTGGGGTGGCTGCGGCTTGTCAGAACACGGTCAATTACCAGGGTGGCAGGCTAGTTGCTGTTTGGCTCGAAGCCCTAATTTCAAAAATGGCATGGATCTCAGGAAATGGTCTTGCTTCTTATTTTTCCACCCTGGGGTGGCCGCGGCTTCACAGACCACTGTCACTTACCAGGGTGGAAGGCTAGTTGCTGGTTGGTTCAGCCCCCTAAATTTCAACATATCACGGATCTCAGGAAATGCTGTTGCTTCTTATTTCCCTGCCCTGGGATGGCCATGGAATTCCAACCACAGTCACTTACAAGGGTGACAGTCTACTTGCTGGTTGGCTCGGAGCCCCAATTTCCAACATGGCATGGATCTCAGGAAATGCTTTTCCTTCTCTTTTCCCGCCTTCGGGTTGCCACGGCTTGCGAGTCTATGGTCACTTACTGGGGTGGTAGGTTAGTTGCTGTTTGGCTCAGTGCCATAATTTCCAACATGGCGCTGATCTCAGGAAATGCTCTTGCTTCTTATTTCCCTGCCCTGGAGTGGCCGTGGCTTGCCCAAACATGATCACTTAGCAGGGTGTCAGGCTTGTTCCTGATTGGTTCAATGCCCTAAATTCCAACATGGTGTGGATCTCAGGAAACACTCTTGCCTCCTATTTCCCCACCTTGGGGAGCCCTTGGCTTGCCAGAACATGGTCACTTACCAGGGTGGTCAGCTAGTTGCTGGTTGGATCAGCGCCCAAAGATCCAAAATGGCATGGATGTCAGGAAACGCTCTTGCTTTTATTTCCCAGCCCTGGCGTGTCTGCTGCTTGCCAGATGATGGTCACTTACCTGGGTGGCATGCTAGTTGCTGGTTGGTTCAGTGCCCAAACTTCCAAAATGACAATGATCTCAGAAAATGCTATTGCTTCTTATTTCCCCACCCTTGTGTGGCTGTGGCTTGCCAGACCATGGTAAATTACCAGGGCGGCAGGCTAGTTGCTGGTTGGTTCAGCCCCCTATATTTCAACATATTGCTGTTCTCAGGAAATGCTGCTGCCTCTTATTTCCCCACCCT